>JASJUZ010000122.1:0-43344 GCA_037159825.1 Tupiocoris notatus | reverse complement strand
TTTGCATTTATGTAATGAAAAACAAAAACCTAACGTGTTTATTTGTAAATTAGTGAATAAGTTGTAAACAAAACTATTTCCTTTGTCTATCAATTATACTGTGAGTTATTTTGTTCTGTTGATTTATTTATTTTTATTAGAAAATTGTATCGGTAATTGGTTAGCCGTTCCCCTTCACAAACCCCGGTGTCATTTCCCGAACGACTATGCGCATGTCCGAGCTTATTAAATGTATCGTTTTGTATGTCAACTATTTTATGGCTAGGCGATCCATTTCACGACGATTCGGAGAAATTCGGCCTCTTTACATTTTAGTGGAATTAAATCAACTGCTTCAATTATATCAGCGTGTTAGCAATAACCTTTGACATGAAGTTTATCGATGGCTGGAACACTGTTCAGTTCGTTCGTTTAGTTGGAAAAAAATTAAGTGAATTTCTTTTAGAACATGAATTTTTCAATAATGAAATCTTCTTCATGCTGTTTCCTTGGTAATGCTGAAAAGGGGATTAGGGTTGAACCTTTAATTAATGCCAGTTTCAGGGTTATCATTTGCTTTGGTTGTATATGACTGAGAACGCTGCTTGAAGGCACTTGAATGTGCGATATATTGACAAACATATCCACTGAGCAGTTGAGCGAGTGTTGTAAGCGATAATAGCCAACAGTTCAACTATGGACATAAAGGTATCATTTAGTTTACTGTGGGATTGGACGTATAAACTTGAGATGAAGCCATGAGATTGAGAACATTCATCTGGGGCAAAATGGACACAGTTTTTAAAATGGAAGAAATGCGGCTGAATCACTAGCTCATTTTGATTGGTTGGCTAAATTCCTAACAGTAATAATGTATTTTTGGGTTCATTATTTTTAGATTGCCTTTAGGCCAAACTCCTCTGGAGCAGCACTAGCTTGAACTGTGCTCTGGAAAAAGAATTATGCTTTTTTTTCTATCTCGAATCGCAGTCAAAATGGCATTAAATTCTGTGTCCAGCGACTACTTGTAGCATCTACAGAAGAATCGAAACAGCCCTTCTATTTTAGAACTTGCTTGAAATTTGTATTCTAACTTCCGTTTTTATGAACTCCTCCAACAGCCTAAATCATGGTTATGAAGCTGCGAAGCGTCAAGTTCTGCGTAGATAAAGTGCCCCAAAAATTTTTTTTTGATCTGTCTCAAATCAGCGGTTGCCTCTCAGTGCGTGCGGCTGAACATACTCTGGCTTTCAGTGTCTCTGTTATTTAAATTTCCTTTCCGTTTGGACTTGAGCAACGTAGATACCTGTGAGATGGCGTATTTGAGAAAGACAGTTTTTGATTAACGAACTTACAAATCCAGTTTACTTCTGGTTTGAGCGATATTCGATGCTCCATTGTTGGGGAGTGTAATTTGAGGTGGTTCCTCTGATGAAAAAATTACTCTTCATACTTGAACAGTTCCAATTAGACTCTCGATTCGACTGGCACTTGCTGGTGTTTTGCAAATTTCGTTAAACCTTGGCGACTTTTAATATCCAAAGTTTCTTGGTGCCGTCGTGAAATGTGATTATTACTACCTGAATGTTCCTGACATTTTCTTCTCCAGTGTATTCACTTGCTCCTCGTTCTTGAGCATCCGCTGTTCGTCACCCACGTTCATTGAGCAATCAAACTTTACATTTATCAAGCCTCCGGCGAACAGAAATTTAATTATTTCTCGATTCAAAGAATTCCAGTGATATGAGGTTGCGATTTTTATAATACCAAAAATTGATTGATATTTCAACCGTTAGTTCTGAAACTTCAGCGAGTAGCCTATACCGATTTTGAACCCTATTCATTTCGGTTTCTTCCGTTTTTCGAAAATACCAAATTAAATTATATTATTCCCCCTCGGAAATTCGCTAGACTCAGGAAGTGAAAATGGGAGGGAGTGCGAGTGCTCGTTTATCGCGTATTCGGATTTTCTAGGTGCAATTGGAATTTCCCCTACCAAATTAGTATTTTTCAAGTTCGCCTAGGAATTTTCCAGATCGTATTAGAATTTTTCCTACTTCGAATTAAGGATTTCCCTGCAGAATACAGATTTTTCACCCCGGTTTGGTACGAAATCTGATTTTGCTCCTGAAAATTCGTCATTTGATATGGAAAAATATGATTTGGAAATTTTTTCAAGTCGACTTGGATAAATCCTGTTTCGGTTTGGAATTTCCTTATTGACTTGAAAAATTATTATTGAAATAAATCCAAAACGACTCGATTCCCGTGCTGAGTAACACATTACTAGTCTTCTATGAAAAAACGTATAACCCTTTTTTGTTGTTAAATTTGAGAAAAGATTGTTAAAGAAGCTAGCGTACCTAATATTGTGGACCTGATGATAATTTCTTTCATCACCTTTTGAAAATGACTTATTTTAGGTAAGTTATTTTTTTAGTTTGATACCTAAACTAAGTGGTATAAATGTAATTATTAACATGAAATGTTGCTATCTCTCTCTCTTTCGAAGAAAATTAACTGTTTCAGAAAAAACGAAAATTCTGTTGGTCATAGTATAATTAATTTGTATATTTTTTTTTTTTAAATTAAATAAAAGCTTCTGAATTGTCTTTTTTCAAAAATGCAAAAGCAGCAGAAAGAAAAAAAAAACTTTTTTTTGTTGTGGAAATTGAAACAAACGAGGCAGAGAGGTTGGCCAAAAAGCTCGTAGAGAACTGCTGACGTTTGGCAACAACTACTTTACATCTGGACTTCTGGAGTGACAGAAATGGTGAAAGAACTTATTATGTAATGATGTTTACTTGGGGTTTTGATTCCCTGCTTAAATTTAACCTTAAATAAATTATCTCTCAAATTTGTCGATTTTTAGCACCTGTAATCTTCAACTGGCGAATTAACAATGGACTGACTTGAGATGAAATTCCCTGTCGGGCATTTACCGGTAGCTAACTCGAATTTGAGATCTCGTTTGGGCATTTTACACTTGAAACATCTCGTTTAAAAACGTTGCCGCCGTATAGTAGGACCAACGTATTAAAAAAGTCTCTAACAACTATTACTGGGAGCACAAGTGGTTTTTCGAACAATAAACAATTACTTTTATTTTATAAATGAAACAAGACATGTAGTGTTGAAAAATAATTTTACACGTTTCGGAGCTGGGCGAAAATTATTCTTAAAAGGTCACGAGTGCTGCGAACAAATCGTAAGTTGAAAATGATTAATAAATATTACAATTATTTACACGATAGGAAAATATCTCAGGTTTTCTAATACATTTACATGAAAATAAATACGACAGACAGAAAGCGTTAAATATGTACACTATTTACTTCGTAAACTATACTACGATTTCACTAAATGTTATTTGAGATGAAAATTAGCCGTTATTATTAGGTCGAACAAATTTTTTTTTTTTGTCGTATAAAATAGACGGATTACCTCGAACGAAACATTTCATCGGTGGATGTTATCCGGTCCTGATCAATTGTAATGGAAATTATTGAATTGGGATTTGGAGAGCACTATGAAGCAGTTTGAGTGAACTGGAGGCGATTTTGACAAGTTAGCAAAGCAACTTCAAAAAATTAAGCCAACACAGGGGTCATTTCTCTGTCATTTTCATTACCTACTTTTTATTATTTTTTCGACTTGCCATTGACAAACGACTGGTCTAGAGTATTGGGTTTTGTAAATGAATCCAGAAATCTATCCAAATCGTAAAACTCTGTCCTCTGAATTGAAAAAAAAAAACAAAAAAAAGCTTTTTAAAGGTCGAAGCTCCATTTATTCGATTGAATGGCAGAAGAAACGCCTAATGGAACATTTAGCATTGACAGAGTAACACTTGATATAGGCGAATCATTAGTTGATAAGAAAATTTCATACTTAGTACGCCTTAATAATTCATAACTGCAGTTTGAATTTCATTCTACTACATTTTACAACAGCAATTCAGTGACCCAAGAAATTCAGGAAAAACGACTGAAAATTGAACGAGGACCGACTAACTTCCACTAATCGCCTCACAATTACAGGGTTTGACCCTCAAAATGCGTTATAACGCAGAATAAAAACCCTAACTTCGAAGCGGAATCAACTTTAAGGAATATTTATAAAAAATCAACGTATACAATCAACTTACATGTACAATTGCAGTGAAATTTCGCTAATAAAACTTGTAAAAAAATCAGAGGAAGGTTCATTATTTGGACACGTAGCATCAGAGGAACATTTTAAGGATTTTTATTATATTCGACCAGTAACCAACACATCTGCCACTATGTGTTTTATTATTGAGTCTTAAGAATTCACATCCCTACTCAAATGATGCGCCATGTTTGGAAGCGTGAAAAGCAACCTATACAACAATCAACGTTTGTCAGCCATATTAACAATGCCTTCACCGAAAGCGCTCTCTAATGCTGATTGAACCATTCATCTTTAAAGAAACGCATTCCAAATCTTCGGTCTATTCAGGACATTGGCATCAACCAATATACAAAAAAGCTTGAGGAGAAGGTAGTCCTCAATTTTTTCATCATTTCATTCATCTCAATGTTGGGTTGGTAGGTACAAAGACCAACAATAATAGCCACGTGATATTACAGATAAAATTCTAAGCGTGCCAAGTTTTATTTCCTCTAGCTGAACAATAATCTCATGCGACTATGAGAAAACTTAGGGCAAATGCAACTTCTCACATATTCATGGCCGAACGTCTCCCTGAGCTAACTGGTGACCAAACCTGTCGCAAGCATGACCACATAATATGCCCCCATTTCACCCTCGGTGATTGATTGACGATGGCTTGGTTTGATAAAATGGCGCAATCCAAAATTATTCTAAAAAATTCTCAACTCTTTTCCAATACAATTTCCGAATAATTATTTCCTGAGTATTTTAAATTGGACTCATTTCCAACCTCTGTTTATTGCAACCACTAGCATTCATTAATTGATAGCAAAAATCAACATTTCATAATTAAGATACGGATTATCCTCGTTTGGAGACAATTCGATTTGAGATAATCGACGGAAAAATAATCTTTGGCGTGACATTCATTGTCAAAATGTGTTTTTTTTTTTTTTGAACACAAAGCTACAAGCCATCAAGTTGTGTAGAGGTGAAATGTAAAAAAAATAATAAAGAAAATTTAAAAACGATTGTTTTTCATCTTTGAACAAACAACATTTTAGTACTATTCAGCTAAAATAATATCGCTATTTAAAACTACCTAATAGTAATATTAATGGAACGTTTTGCGAACGATAACAGGTACAAAAAAGATCTGCTTTCAGATGAATTCAAAAATTATAAAAGGAAAAAAAATATAGAAAAATACAAACGGTTCGTCACTGACATTAGATGAAAATACATTTTTCGATCAATTTACTACGCGTTTGTTACAATGAAAGGAAGAACCGGATGGAGAATGAAAATTCGCTGGCGAAATTTTGTCGTCTTCGGGGGGCGGATAAATATTTTTCGCCCGGCCTTTATTTTTCGGGTGTTAATTCCAAAATGCGTTGCTCGAAGATCACGTTTTCCAATTTTGTCATAAATTTTTACGAATTCAAATGGAAGAATGATAGAACTACACTTTACACGCACCTAAGCTGAAAGGCAAATGAATCGCTAGCCTTGACAGCCTCGATTGTTAAACCGTCAACCGAATATTCTTTAACGTTCTGTACAGTAGAACTAATTCGTAATAAATTATTGCTCATTTAGAGTTATTCGACATCATAACGAGGTAATATAAATTTGTATACTAATCCTTCAAATGGAGAACATCTGGAACGATTATTCTTCGTTTGTCTTTTTACAAGAATGGGCATTTACGAAAAATATTATGTAATAAAAATAAACGACGGAATGACTTATGCGAAAACCCAAAAGTAAATTTGCTCCTGCGGAGAGGGGATCCCTCGAAATTTTATAACATTTTCATATTGCACAATATTTCTCAAACGTAAGAAGTAGCTCGTGACTAGACCGCCATTTTGGAAATTTTAGTCTCACATTAACATGTAAATATTAGAAGCTAAGTTTAACATTAATTGATTGCGATCTAATCTGCTCTTTCGGAAATATGTTCAGCAATACAGCAGCTAGAAATATCTTACCGATATGACCCATCGTTGGTTTGAATGTTGAAAATTGATTATTCAGCCGAAGTAGTAAAAAAGTTACAATTTTTTCATTCACATAAGAGTTCCTGACTTTCGGTTTTCCGAACTGTTCGTTGTTTTCTAGGGTGCAAGATCGCGAAGAATGGATGAATAGTTGAAGTTAGTAACTGACAATGAATACTGATAATTGATCACCTCAGCCAACTCGGTCAACGAGTGAACGCTGTTTTCTAAAAACGTTGAAATTTGCTTGGGTAGATTATTGAAAAAAGAGACAAGACGTAGCTTAGATGGAAACAAAAGGCGAAGAAACCCTTTAGAAGTGATGGGGAAAAATTTGAACGGTGGAAAACATTGCGCACTTTCTTTCGCTGCTGTTGTAAAGCAATCTTAGGAACTTTGTTCCGACTGAATGAAAAAATGGGACAAATTTAATTAAACAGATTTTTAAGCAAATGAACTTGAGAAATAATTGAATAAATATATATCCTGAATGTCGTGATTTAAGCTCTGCTATAATAAAACAAGATTACTTTGACCTCTTTTTTGCAGATATGCCCGTTAACAAGAGTAGAATAAGCTGGGTAGAACTGGTGGAGAATTGTTTATAAGTGCACTATTCCCAGTTTAATTTCCCTTTAAAAAAAAAGTGTTTAGGGAATAAGGATTTCCTGTGCACTATTAGGTATCAAGTAGGCTACACTTTTAAACATTTTTCTCAATTGAATTAGAACAAAATTGAACTATAGTTACTAGTGAATTTTGACTACAAAACGTCACTACTATTTGCTGGTACCATCAAGTGAAAAACTTGATAAATAAACTAGAAACGACGATATCTAGAATTGAGGATGAAAAATGAAATTAGTCAAATTAAATTTTGTGACCTAGTGTCAAATTGACATGCGGACAAAAAAGCGGACAATAGTAACCCTGTCTCACAGTACTTGCTCCAATTTAGTTAGTCACCTATAGCTCTATTTATTAATTTACTTGGAGCTTTTAAACAGCTTGACGAACCTGCAACTTCACTAGTCTGATGGATAGAAAATGAAACTGCACTTGGCACGAGTTTCGTCAAGAAGCCAGTCAAACTGAAAGAGAGTTAAAGTAGAAAAATAAAAACTCCAATTGGATTTAGATTTCGAAGGTTTAAAAAGCTACGCAAAAATGTTTAACAAATAACTTGAATAAATGTCGCACTAATGACTCTTGGCAAGTAGGAGACAGTGCATGAAAAAAGTTTCAGCAAGCGCCTATCCAGTGCCAACTTGGAATCTGAAATGTAAAGTCCTAGCATTAGAAAATCGGAAGACTACCAACCCGTTCGCATTTCGAGTAATTTTACAAAACAGTTCGCATGATATTAGTTCGCAAAATAGTTCCCATTTTGGGAATATTCGTCGAATACTATTAACTGAATTGGTGACGGTTCGGCTGAGGGAATCATTTTGGGAAGTATTTCTCATTCATTTGAGGTCAACGATGGGGCTGAAAGGGGACGAGGCCAATTCGATAAGAGGAGTATTTTCCTCAGTGTGGACACCAGGAGGTGTGTGGTCCATCACGAGGATGCGAATTTTGTTATCGAGACTGGGCAAAGGAGGAGGTGGCGGCCGGCGTAAGATGTCACCGTTTGTCGTCGACGTTATCGATGTCGGTGATGTCATCGGTGTCGTAAGCGAGGTCGGAGTCGTTGGCACTTCGGTCGGCGTCATCATCGGTGTGGGCGAATCGTAGGGAACATAAATACGCAAGACGTCCGGCGAACGAGGTGTTGGCGTCGGTGTCGGAGTGTGAGCATTAGCCGCGTCTTCTTGATCTGTATCCTAAATTTGAGGAAGTAAAGAAGATGCTTGATTATCCACACATACTAACAAATTTATGGGTTGAAATTCAGCGAGCAAGTTATTTGAAAGCCGCTGAATCCACAATTGCGGTCAACAGCAGGAAATTCTAACTATAATGTTCCCGTTAATATCTACCTGATCATCGCAGGCGCTATGGATGTCAGCAGCTTGAGATCTTGGCGCTGAACTAAACACTGATAGATCTGCAGTGGATGTAATGCTCGTCTCTGCCAATGAACGTCGCGATCCATCACCAAGCAACGAACTTCCATCACCGTCCATACTCCCCTGTTCCAGAGAGAATTTGGAACCTGAAACAAAATTCGTTCCTGCACAATTTATTCTCTAATCAGTCCTTTGCGTAGGAAAAATCTGCCATTATTACAGGGATACAGCCTGATGTGGTTTGGTTGTTTCTACAGAGCAGGAACTACTTCAGCATAATATTAAAAGGCTTTGGTAGCAAAGAAGAAAAAGAAAATAGCATGCCGAAAATGTGATGTAGAACGTGCAAGAGAGATGGTATGTACCCACAACTTACAAAAAAATCCCAAAGTTAGGAGCTCCAGTAGTTCAACAAAGTTATAATTCGGGGCTGCCTTTAACAACCATCAGAATGAGAAAGACAACTTGGCAATACCTCAACTCTGTCGATACAACATAACGGATGTAAGAGCGTTTGCAGGCCTACCAGGTGTCGGATCGAATTTCACAAAGCCGACTGAAATCTGTTCCCCTAAGAACCCATTAAGTTCCAAGCGATGAGCACACGGACTCTGCTTTCAGTTCTTCAGACATGAACCTCAAGCATAACACATACACGGATAAATCGACCAATGCTCTGAAATTGTAGGCGCATTCACTTCATAAGGGCATTAATAATTACTTAAAGAACAGCAGCAGAAGCGAGAAAATCTAAGCTAACATTGGAACATGCGGCAGAAAAAAAGCATCCCCCATAACCAATGTGTGATTAAGAAAGCAAACATTTCTCATTATTTTGTACCAAAAATGTAATAACATTCATTCGCAATAAAGCTTGCATTCAAAAGAAAACCGTAATAAAGCTTTTTCCCAATCATTAGCAAAATATTCCAGCCAAAACGCGAAACTCTCCACCGTCAACAATAGCAAGATAACTTATTTTACGTTTAATACTTTCCCGTAAAATAAAATAGCACCCCTATTTGTATACCTTCGTGCAACTCTGAACAACTCATTTTGAAACATTGGGTGCCTTAATTTGTAGACTGCTAGAAGTTTATGCTCACTAATAAACGCCGCCAGACTTAAAAAATTGCCAGTTTGGTGAGTATTGGGTAGAAACTGGGGAAACACCAATAGTTGCAAGATAGATGACCCTTCACCTTTTTTGCTTCGTGTACAGACGAAATAAAAGCAGATGACTATGGATTGGGATGAGGCTGTTAATAAAATGCAATCATTAGCAAAAATGCATACATTTCAATCAAACCTGACAGCAAAATGGAGTATGGTAAGGTAAATTCTTGCAATAGCATTTGTTCAACGACGAAACGTTATAGCCAGCCGCACACATATTAAGTTTCAAAGATAGTTCCAAAAAAGTTCGACGTCTCAGGAGAGCTTCATTAAATGTTGTAATAGTAAATTCATTGGAATGCTAGCTGTTATCCAAGGCTGAATGAAAAAAGTCGACTTTATGAAGGTCATTACAATATGGTCCATGTGTCAAACTTTGATTCGTGGGGTCGTTGAGCAACTGTAATATGATCTGGGGGTTTTCCGTCTATTTGAAGATAGTAATCAACTCGAATTGGTCACTAATCAACCACTATAACAGATAAGAAGTAACACTAGGGAATACCACTGGGTGTGATATGCTTCATCAGGTAACTTTTTTCTTCTAATTCCCACTTGACCATCGAGTCTTGCATTCCCTTTCGTTTCACGGCCTCCCACTTTAATAGTTTTGTTTTTCAAAACCAACTCTATTACTAATTTCGCAGATATAGTTTCAAACTGCTGAAATTTAGTTTTGTCGATTAAAGTACGTTGTAAACTGTTGCACATTGAAAACTGCTGCCGAGTCCAAATCATGCAGACAACCTCACGTTGAAATAATGCAGGGAGGCTTTTTTGCAGTCCAGGCAGACCATGTATTGAACAGCCTGGTGAGACCAAGGGCGATAAGAAAGAAAAAAATAAGAGATAATTGCACCATTACTTCGTCCCTGGAAATAATCACACACACATTCTTGAAAACGTAGCTAGAATTGTAATAAATTTGATACATGAGAAATGCTGCGGTATGAAAATCAAATCTGATACCTTGGGAGTCCATTTAGCTCTTATAATTATTTTAGTCTGCAGGAAGAAATCAACCTGATTAGTTACTGAAACATAAATCGCTATTGTAAAAGAAATTGAAATGGAAAGGACCATAAGCACCGATGCCTTTCATCATTGTCTTCCGTTACGCAACTACCTTTAGAAAATAACAGTGCCTACAAAATACAACAGGGCACACAGTGCATACAACAGGGAAATGCAAAGACCACCAATTGACGATATTTCAAACCGAAAATCCAAGAGAGGGAAGGGGAAAATTGAAAAATCGTTATTAAATCCTTCCTATTTCGTTCGTTATGTATTTGTTGTGAGGTTGAGTGGGTGAAAACATCAGCACTCATTCGCTGATTATTTATATTTCTGGTTATATCTTTGGCCCGTAAGACTATCGCGGAGGTTTTGTAGAACAATAGATGTCTTAGGTTCCACTACTCCTGAAGTTGCTGAACGGGTACAAATATAAAGAATCTGAGAGTGAGACAATGGTGTTTTCCCTCCCACAACCTCACATGGGTTAATTGAATTCAATTTTATCTACCATACCTCCCAAAGTTGTTCACACCCCAGCTTTTGTTTACCCCAGCTATGTTTTTTCACGATTCAACCGTTAGAATTACAACACAGCCCTCACAACATGAGTAGCCTAAGGATATTAGTTCCAGCCTCGTTCTTTTTTTCCGACAGGTTAGTTCCTTTTTGAAAGGACATTAAATAATGACTCTGATGGCAGCTGTGTAGGTCATATCAAATACACAGTTTTAGCTAAACATCCGTTTTCTTAGAAGGCAAGATAAATCTTCTCACCAGCTCCGCATTGAAAAAAAATGCTGGCCGAGTCATTATCTCAGTGATTAGCATACTTGAAACAACCTACCCTTTCCTTTCCTACCCAACCTAGTATCAAATAGATTAGAATTCACATTGATTTTGTCAGATGAACGATGATAAAGGTAAAATTCTATTGGAAAATAATTTGCCCTTACATAGAGTGCACATGAGTTCTGTCAAAATTCTCATACAGCCAATCCATTAGAGGAATTGAAGTGTATTGAGAACAGTTCTTAGAGAAGACATACAGATGTGAGGGTGAAGCAAGAACACGTGAGGGGGTAATATTGCAGTTTGTGGTTTAGTACATGGAAAAAATGAAACGGTGCATTTTAAAAGGAAAAGAGACAAAAATTAGGATTCCCTTACCATTTTCGCTTCTACAGCAGAGGGTAGGAGATAAGTCTCAGCCAAGTCCCAACCAGAAGTCAGCTGACTAGTTGATTTTATTCTATAGGTGCTACGATGGGCAACTCAGAAGGCCCTTGGGTTGGAAACCCGTCGCCGAAACTAGGAGTCGATTTGGGACGGATTTTGTAGCCATGTTTGGTAACGGATGGGAGTCTGTGGGACGAGGGTCGACGAAAATTAGGATTCGATGGTCTAAAGGATGATGGGATATCAGGATCGGAAAGAAATAGGGAATCGGGCGGGCTAGGGAGCCGTCGAGGCAACGCTGCAAATAATGAACAGAGAAAAAGAGGAAAGGGGTGAGTTTAGAAGCGGGGAATGTTAATAAGCAATGAAGAGGCGTTTTATTTTATCAACGGTCGGAGTCAATAAAATGCGAGTTGTTGACAATTTTATGAAGATAGTTTAGTATTTCAGTATTAAATAGAGAAGCATACTGCCGTATTTAAGGAACCAAGACTGATTAGCACTGAGAAAATCTGAGCCTGAATAGGCTAAAAAAATTGACATCATTATCAATGCTCAAAATAGCAAATTTAGATTGCAGCAAATAATAAGATATTATTTGGTGCAACAGTGCCAACGAAAAATGCCTTTTTTTATGAACTATAATAGAAATTGAGAACGCCCGCGTGCTGCTAGTATTAAAAAATATGGCTGAAAATGGTAGAGCAGGAGACATGCAAGATTTCAGTTGGTTTATGTGCAGATAGGTCAGTTAGAAATCGCGATTTATTTTATGAGAGAAACAGAATACAAGAGAATTGGAGAAACAAATATAGTGTCATAGTGTGTTGAGGTTAGGAGCAAATTGCTTTCTTTCTTCTAAGAGAACTTAGAGCAGCAAATTAATCAATGTTTTTTCCTTTTGCAAAGCTTTCCTATTAAATTTCACTAAATTAGAAATATCGTCAGTGATTTGAGCCTAATTTTTACTGGCTAACATCTCACTCAATAGTAGATTATTATTCAACCAAGGGTCTTAATAATGTTTTCAAAATAATCGCTTTGAAGGTTGATTAAGCAACAAAATATGTGTGATGGGATTTTGGATCATACATAGAATGTGATCGATTGCAAGACTCCGGTCAGATTAGCACCATTCGCTGTAAACGTTCAGCGCCCGACTCCTTATGAAAACGTACTCACCAATTCAGCAATTTATTTCTATGTGTATGCTTTTATGATGAAGACCAAAAAACAATTTAGCCTTCAATTGGTCACGTATTCTTTGTACCTGAATTCTTTTCTTTAAAGGCAGCATCTGTTATAATCATCAGCCCACACCTTCAATTGTACTCCAAACTAAATGCCACTCAAAGTACTTAAAAAAGGAATGAGAGTTAATAAATCTGGTAGTTTCTGTAATACATTCGTATTCGTTGATCAGGAATGCCAGAAGGGGAAATCTTAAATGAAAGTGGCCACGAGACTAGCACCTCGTACTATTATTAAATTCCTGCGTTTTTCCAAAAGATGACGGTTTTTAATTTTCTGCCCATTGCATCTTCACCTCAAAATGTTGGTAGACAAACCTCAGACCTTCACAAAAAATTGTACTAATACTAAAAATACTCAATAGGGACTGCTCATATTTTGTACCATTTCAGGAGCTCGACCGCTCATATCGTCAGCCTGTCTTCCCATAAAAACCGGAACCTCATGCTTCAAATAACGGATACTCATTTCTCAGCACTCTTCCTCAATACGCTCATTCGAAAACTAAGTTTAGCTGCTCACAAGTATAAAAGCGGTTCCTCGCAAGGCTTAAAATGCTGTCAAGTAGATGAAAAGCCAACGAAATTAAGAAGGGATAATATTGTCGTAAAGATCCTATGCGGCCAATTGATTCACCAAGAGTCAGCGAGGAGCCGGACTAGATGAGGCCATTTTTCCCAGATGAAAGCTCCATTTCAGAATTAGTGTATTTGGTCAAGTTCTCACTCAATCTTAAGCTGGTAAATTTTCTTTAGTTTCCACATAATGTGAAGGCCTAACATACAAACAGCTGATTATCCAGGTTCGGAAATTCAGTGGGATGAACTTAATCAAATTACTGAGACACCTGTTAAAATCAAGCAGACCACACCGGTATTAATTCCATGAGGACCATTGTTTCGTGTTAAACCATTCGGTGAATACGTTATTAGCGATGAGGTCATTTAACCTCAATTTCAGTAGCAAATTAGGATGACTCATGATTGTTATTTAACTAGCATTGAACTATAGGAGCCTTAACTATTCTTTTGAGGGCATGCGATTTCTGTACATCAAGTAATCAATTTATTCTAACTATAATATACTTCATTTGACAGAACTTTTTTCCCTTGTACGCCAGATTTAGCTGTGACCAAGAATACAGATGACCTTCCTAGCCTGTCGATCTCTAAATTAATCGAGTGAAGGAAAGGTTAAGAAATCGCTGAGCTTATCCAGCTATTAAATTTTACAACAAAAAAAAAAAAAAAAAGAAAAAAGAAAATAAAGTTGTTAACCACCAACCTCGAGAAATGAGTGTAAAAGATCTAGTAGTCGACAATTCAAATTAACAATAGCTAATAATATGCCAGCGTGTCCTCCTTTCCTTAGCTCAAATAAAACTACACTTATTCGCGTTTGGAATCAGAAAAATGGATTCACACATACACATTTTGAAAATAATAAAGTGTATTAATAAAATCAAACGATAAGGCTTACACAAAGCATCATGCTTATTATTATCATGCTTCAAAACGAAAAAGAACGATTACAGTCTAAATTAGCTAAAGATTAAAAGAAAAACTATTTTATTACATGCATTGAAGAGCATGAATATTGCACGATACAGTTGGGAAAAAACGAGAAAAATCAACTACTAGAGACATCATACAACACCAAAAAAAAAAAAAAGAAGTTTTCACAGTAAAAACGAAATAAGTTTTGGGCCAAACTTTGTATTGACCTTTGTATGAAGTCTCTGAGGATAGTAAATATTGAGTAGAGCAGAGTTGCTAGTAAAAGGACTTCTGCATTATGGGGAGCTATGAACGTCCAATCTAAGAACGCACCATTGAATAAACAGGAGCTTAAAAACGAATAAGATTTACTAGGAAGGCTCTGCACCGACAACTATTTGGAAAAAATGGCATTGAATGGCAACGAGGGACATTTTGAATTCTTGGCGCTGGTTGATATTTTAGTATTGCTTTTTTAGGATAAAATAAAATAAATTTACTCGATTTGGAAATTATAAAATCCGTTAAAATTTATCAAAATTGGAATTAAATGTATAATGATATTGTTTTAGCAAGTTTAATGAAATGAAGAAACTACGCTAATTCTATAAAGAATATGGGAATAATGACGTTTAAAAATGCGTAAACACGACTTTTTTTTACTGGCATTAAAAATTAGACCATCATTCTTCCGTCAATTCTATTGAGCATGACAAACTTGACATTTTGGTGTTGCATAAATGCTCTAATCGGTCTCAAGATAATGCTAAGATATGAAACGTTGCTCAGCATATTACCATGCTACGCATAAAATCAACTAATCACAATGTGGGATTTAATAAATACTCGGTGAAAAGTCTGTACACACAAAGAAGAAAAAAATATTCGAATTGCCAGTAAACGCCATGCATCGAAGAATACTATGGAGAAGGAGGGTGGTTTCTGCACAGTCTTGCACAGTACTGATGCTCAAATTCGAAAACCTCACAGATTGAGTATAGAAATCTAATCTAGGACGGAGTTTTTAATCAGAAATATCTGATAAATTGACTAATAGGCCACAATTGGACAATAGAACGTGGCACTGGAATTAAATTATTTTCATTGCGTTGAATCAAGCGGGGCTTGTGTAAAAACCACCCAACATACAGGATAGATTAATTGGTTTCACAAGAACCAAAACGGACGAAAATTGACTCGAATCCAATAACAATCATTATATAAACGCTCTCAATAAATATTTCACAAAAGCAAAGAATAAACGGAGATTAATTTAGAGCGACCAGATCTGGCGAGAAGGAAGAGACTCTTCCGATTATCTAAACCTAGAGATAATCCTTTTAAAATTAAAGGAAAATAATATACAACAGGTAACTGAATAAGGAATGAGTTTCGAGTGTCGAACATGGAAGAATGTAACATCGTTATAGATCAAAGAATGAATGTTTACCTACTTACGAGCTTAGCTCAAGACGTTAACAGAAAGATAGAAATATTTACAGAATAGTCAGAGTTCTGAGCATTATTCAAAACGTTTACACATCGGCAAAAAAAAAATCGCCTCGTGCTTTCGCAGTTTCATTTTAATCAATCATCTTTATCACAGACAGGTCTCGAAGGTCGGGAGAGATGGTCAAGAATAGCGAATACTTGGTCTGTGCTCTACATTATCATAGGTTTTGACCCAATAAACAATGTGAATCTTCGTCTCCACAACACGTGTTGTCGTGCTGGCCCCTACATATATACAGTTACGTGTTACATTTTCAAGAAAAACACATAAAAAACGGCGGATAAGTCATAATAAATTATGAACATGATTTATTGAAATCGCGCATCAGAGCAGAGGTTAGTGTGAAAGCTCATTTAAAAATATCTATCTAAATTTCTAAACTTCGAGAGAGTTCTTGTGACAGAGAAGAATTTCAACAAGGTGATAAGATGAAATTATTCCAATGTATTGTTAGTTAGGTTAACTGAAAAGTGCAGCCAAGTGCAAATGTTAACAGTGAGTAATGCGCAGTTTAACAATTTCTTGAAAGGCGTTGGAGAATTCGTTGAGTACGAGGCACATCTTGGCCCTTTCGAAGCCAAGATTTTTAACAATTGATGCAGAATATTTTTAGTAAAAAATAAAAAAAACCAACCGTTTGTAGGTTATGTGTTCTTCTTTCAACGTCAACTCAATAATGATTTTACATCTTCAAATAAAGAATTAACAGAATAACCGTGAACGATTTTAATGAGTGTTAATAAAATTCATTCCCAGTTGATTTTTTTTAATCAGACCTAGAGTAACGCGTGAAAAGGTTAGCAAAAAATATAGTGAAGTAGAAAACGGGTGAGATGGACTAGGATAGAAAACGAGTAAAGAGAAATAATGAACTGAGAGGGCGCTAGCTGTATTGGTAAAGGTGGTCGTGTTCATTCTCGTTACAGCCGAGTAACAATGACGTACTTACCAGGAAGGGCGGACGATTCGTCATGCGAATGATGAGTAGCGTGACCGTTCGGTGCAACAGTTAGTTCCACATCGTCCTCATCAGTTGGCGATTCGGAGGCCAGAGCAGCAGCTACAGCTGTATCCCGCCGAGTAACAACGTTTTCCCGAGTCGCTTTCTCAGCTGAACTGAACTCCATACTACGCCGTCCCACCTATAGAGAGAAGGACAGTTGTAAAAATAAATTTCGAAATAGTTGAGTTGAAAAATTATTCCGAGCTCTAAGCAATCAATACAGAGAGCGGAGGTGCAATAATTAAAGCTAAAAATACCTACTCAATGAACTATTCAGTCATGATTTGACAATATTAAAAAGTTGATAAAAACCCATTTCACATTGGGATTTTGTCTAATAAAAAATCTTGTTAGTTCATTCTATCCTAAACTCAATTACTGGACAGTCCATGTAAAGATTTTAAAAGCAGGGAGCTTGATTCAGACACAGAATTTCCAAATGCTTCTAGGCTAACAAAGAGGAATGAATAGCGCCATTGAATTAGAATAAGCCACGGTGACACAAATTTTGACAAATACAAGACGAGCTAGATAGCTCAATTTTCCTTTCCTTTTTTTTAAGCCATCTTCACGACGTTCAAGCATTGGTTTCAAATTATCCCAAATTTCATTGCGATACCAACGCTAACAGATATGAATCGATAAATACCTAATTTAGAAATCACAGGTCCGCAAAGTGCTCCATCGAAGCGATAGCAAAAAGTCCAATTGTACTGAACGACTGCATAAATAATGCTGAATCCCAAATTCTCACGATATCAATAATCATAAAACGGATCATCATATTAATTTATTGTCATTGAAAAGTTTTTGTGCCGGGAAACGATAAAATCTTCGTCCTGATTGTTCTTTAAATACGAATCGACTTCAACCGCACATGGTCTGTTCTGGTCCGACTTCTACGACTTGTAGACTGCCATTTCTTCCCCTGAATTCGAACGAGTTAATCATAAAGCAAGCATAAAGTCAATGAGCTTTAGAAACAAAGAACTCGATAATTTCCTGATTAGCATAATTATTCCTGCATTGAATCTGTAACCACAAAAGTGAAAAACACCATCTGGCTCAAAATGCGTTTTGTTAAATTAATCCAAGCCAAGAATCGAATTCGATTCCATTAAATGCCTACAATGAGCGTTCGGATACTCCAATTATTAGCAGCAGAAAATTGGCTTAGTATGAGAGAGCAATTTGAAAGTATACAAATTCACACATAGGTCAGAGAGGCAAATTATTTACATTTTTTTTTTCAATGAATTTAAGGGTAGTTGAACGTGTTATAATCAACACAGTCACAGTAGGAATAAAATGGTTTTGCCATAAATGGAATAAATACAAAATAATTTCGTACGAAAAAAAAAAACGCTTAGCATACCCGCATAAGGAGTAAAAAGTTTCTTGCTAACAAAAATGATAAATATGTTGATAGCTGGAAAGTTTATGTCATATTGAGATAAACAAGATAAACTATTGTCCACGTAAGCTTTCTCTTGGGTCTATTTTAGCTCTGGAATGAACGATATAACAAAGATTTTTCTCTCTTTTTGAAGTTTGAAATATCATTCATCAAAGTGTTCCAAGCGTGTTTAAAAGTACTGAATAACAGAATAAGTAACGACGACAGGAGTTACCATTGACACTGTGCAATAACAAAAATTTTTATACACAGCAGGCATAAAATTTACGCCACAAAACATGTTTAACTCTGCCCTGTTTAACATGAATGGTTATAATTCGTACTGCTTGTACCAATAAAAAAAAAACCTTTCCTCATAAACTTAAACTAACGGGTCAATACTAGTGTGCAATTTGAAAACAAAGAGTGCAAGCTAAATTTTAGGACTAGAACGAGGATATGTGCGCCCCCATGGTTTTTAATAAATTGCTCGCAATGCTGAAAAATGCAATTATTTACGGGTTTTGTTTACAGTGGTTAATATTTTTGTATGCAGATACGAAGGGTTAAAACCATCTATGACCGCACAAAGAGGTTACACATTAAGATAAAACGAATAATAATTCAAAAAGTACCGGATCGCTGATAACAATCACGGGTTTGGTCTCAGAACTTGAATTCCCGGCAGAAGTTCGATTTTTCAAACTATATCTTGCAACACGCGAAGACGGCACAGATACCTTGAAAAACGGAATAACCAGCGTCGTAAAGTGGAATGGGTCACCTACTCTACAGGGGCTTGTACATAATACAATAAATTGGATGCACTTTGGTCCTCGGTCCCATTTTTATTTATACAACTGCAGAAAACCATTCATGGATCAATTAGGAAAAGCCAAAGTTCCAAAACACTTGGTGGTCTTGGCAAGTACAGAGCACTTGTTTTCATCATGCCGTTCTTTCACTATTGGGTTTTTGTGAGCTAAACCGGAAGAAGTTATAAAAGCGAGCAAAAGCGCTCGGGCGATAAAAATAAAAAACAGTAGCATTGCCACTTGCAACATCAACATAATCACTAGTATCAACTTTACCAAGCAAACCGAACCCAAATCGCTCACCTTCTGATCGAAAGAAGGTTCTTTGAAATTTCCGAAAGGTCGCTTGGGCAGTTCTTGCTGCGGCGGAGGTCCGGCATAGTCCAGCTTGCTCTTCTTTAGCTCATCCAGACATTTACTTAGATGTTCCATAGCTACGTCGTCGTCAACCTCAAATCTTCTTTCAAGGTGTACCTATATCGGGATGAAGTTGACAGAAAATGTGTAAAAGACTAAAAACAAGATGGTGAATGCTTTGAGGAAGGTCAGGAATTCAATTAAGATTACTCAGTTCTAAACATTGTATATCGCTCAACATTTTGACCGCTTCCTCAATTAAGACAAACATACGATTTTACCTGCAGGAACTGAAGAATATCGTCCATCCCTAGGCTGCTCAATTTTCTTCGATGGATTTTCAACAAATTGTAGGCCATGGCGGTCAACACTCTTTCGCCCAAATATAAATAAACGTCCCACACTCTCAACGTTAATCTGAACGGTATCTGAAACAGAAATAAACCAAATGAAAGATCGGTAACTGTGGAAATAATTAATTGGATTCGAGAAATAGTAGATTGACTTACTCGGTCTAAGAAACATTGAAAAAACCACTTCAGAGTATAGATTCCCGTGTCGACCCCGTTACGATCCAAGTGCTTTTTCAATTTAGGCAAAAACTTGTGCATGATTTTATCATGGTGTTCCTGATAGCGGAGCAGCTTAGGGAAGCCAGGAATGAAAAATCCTGCATCGAGACAAAATATAAATTAATTCATAGAGTAGTAGATTGACACTGACTTCTTTGTGCTGTCACAGCAACGACACAGCATTTGAAATAAAAATCACTGATAAAAAATCGTTCTCTCCCGTCTTACCGTGCATATTGTATTTCTTATCCGAAACGAGGATAGAAAGCGCCCAAAAAGCGTCTTCTTCTTCCAAATACATGAGAAGGAGGGCTGCGATTTGCGACATGCCCTGGCAGTAACCGATTTCAGAATTGTACATGCTATAAGCGCCGAGAACGTTAAACAGTTCTTGCTGCTTAGAGTTGTACCGCTCGCGGAACATAATATGATCCCGGTAAGTTCGATTCACGTCCAAATCGATCTGTCTGATTTCGGACGACCATTTCCAGGCAAGTTGTCTCATTTCCTATTGGTAAGAAACATACTGATTACAATTTATTATACTTATGATAAATTAGTTCAAGTATTATCATTTTCAACAACTTATTTTGATTTAGTATTTCACCATTATAGATCAGAAAAAAAAAAACTGCGACAAGTTGCATCGAAGAATTTTCAATGCCAGAACAGAGGGTAAAGGGACTTTGGCTAATGAAAAGTAAGTTCACATAAGGGGTATTCATGGTCGGTGTCGAGACGTCGAGAAAGTCGAGATTGATAAGGTTGCCATGGAAATTTTCTCGACCGGACATGCGCAGTACGCCATTTCACATCTCGATCGAGAAATCGAATTCGATCCAAAAAAGCGTCGAGAAATCCGTCGAGAAGTCGAGATTCGGCGTTCCCGCCAAATTCGATGTAAACAACAACGCGAAACGACGGCTATTCGATAAATCTTTCCTCAGATTCCGATTTTTATCCGTTATTTCGCGTTCGCGAGTTTTGTGTTACCAAAAAATAATGGAAATTGTCACCTAACAGGCAAAAACTAAATTCTTTCGGATTCGGCGTTCCCGCCAAATGTCGATGTAAACAACAACGCGAAACGACGGCTATTCGACAAATCTTTCTTCAGGTTCCGATTCTTATCCGTTATTTTATTTTTATCATTCGTGATGTTCATGATTTGTGTTACCAAAAACGGATGGAATTGTCACCGAATAGCAGAAACCAAATTCAATTGGTTTGTATTCGGCCATGGAGGCCTTAATAGATGAGTCCATTTCTCGATCTCGACACGGGCTTCACTGGGAGGATCTTCATGGTACGCGCGGTTCTCGACTTCTCGATTTCTCGACATCTCGATCTCTCGACACCGACCATGAATACCCCTATAGTCTAGATGCAATAGAACCATTACCTGGTATTTTCCTCGGTTTCTCTTCAGAACGGAATCAACTTCAAGCATCTGTTTCCAAGCTTTCCCTCTTAAACTATTCGGTATCCCTTTGAAAATGCGTCTCTTCAGTTTTTCAGGTGGCACGCGATCCCATTGGGTGAGCATTTTGAGCCATTTCTTTTCCCTTTCCATCTCGATCTTGGTTTCCGCCGGATTGGCGGTTTCTGTGATTCGTTCATCGCTAGAATGTTTATTTTTGTCGCTGAATGAAGCGACAATGATAAATTTAATGAAAATGGTATGTGGTAAATAGCGGAAATCAAAGTTGTGAAAAACAATGGCGAAATGAAATTCGATGAGATGTTGAGAAATAAAAATAACAGCATGGGAACGAAAACCCGGTAAATTGCATGAGTGCGAAAGTGAACTTTGTGCAGGCAATAACAAAGTAATGTAGACGTAGCAACACGTAAAGAGGAGGATACTCTCGTCCTATACCAGTTAATGAAAACCATGTAGCAACACAAAGGATACGCCATTCAAAGTATTATTTCTACAATCAGCCTACAACTAGTCTAGTGCTATTTCAACCAATTGAAAGTAGGTATAGACAAGGGATAGGATATCGATATTGATACCGATATTAAATTGGTGACCTAATGTTGATAAAAATATTATATCAGCATAAATTATTGATATTTGATGGTTTTGAAGGTTCGATATTGAAAAGGGGAAGGGGTAAGGGGGTTTCTTCAAGTAATTTTCGGGTAATCCAGTCCGTAATGCAAAGTTTAAAAGCATTATTTATTCAATTATTGATATTTAATATTTCATCGATTTTTCGACACTTCAGGGATGTTTTCTCCTCTGAAATGTTTCGGAAGAGGATCCAACTCATAAAAGTTGTCTGCAGGAAAAAACACTCCATAAGTTTTAAATATAAATTATATATTTTTTTCTGATTAATTTCCTAAAAGATTTAATCAGAATTAGATTTTTATTTAATTTATATAGAGAAAAAGAACCGTACTAACAGAAGTAAAATACTTCTTTTTTAACATTTATAATTAAACTAAGAGCATTTTTCATGCGTTCAGACACTCAAGAGAGTTTTTCTTCCAAGGACTTCACAAAAGAGAATCCAATCCATAAAACTTGTGTGCATGAACAAAAATTCCCTAAGCGCTATCAATCTATTCCTTTTTACTTTACTATTCCAGCAATTTTTTTTCTGAAACTTTCACACAAGGAAAGTTTTGTCCTTTCCACGTAAGTATTGTTTGAAAACTATTGTTTCATTTTTGCTCATTTTTTCGAAAAAAGAATTAGAATTATACTACGAACGAAAACAACAGAGGGACTTGAAAAAAAACGAGAGCCGAAGGGAAGTTATAAAGGAAATGATTAACGCAAACCAATTGAAACAATCTATTCCCCGCCTGAGTCACCATCGAGTGGGCAGGGGCTGTTTCATTCGCGGTTCCAACGGGAAAGAAAAGTCAACTCACTGTATAAATCCGTAGCGATCCAAAACATGGTAAATCTCAAAAGACGGCTCTTCCCACGGATCGATTTTCGCTCCATCTCTCCGTCCATGGTGATACTTGGCAACGATTGCTGCACGTTCGTCAGCAGCTCGCTGCACTAAATCGTCCTCATTCATCACGCCATGTTACTGCTACTGGAAAGAGAAAATGCACAATTGATTAGAAACGATTCGATAGTTCTAAGGAGAATGATCTTTGAACGAATTTATTCAGGTCGCGACAGGTCGGCATTGATTGGGTTCATTCATAAAGACCTATAGCGTGGGAGTGAATACGTTAGACGATAGAAGTGCAACTCGGGTCGCGTACCATGGTGAGATGATAAGAAACATGTTAATGAGGAGTTACATGCGCTCGATGAGATTAAAGCCCGCTGTAACAAAGACGGGCGACGACCTAGAACCGTAAACGCTTCCAGCGAAACGAAGCATTGTTTTCGTTTCAGCGAATCCGATAAACAAATACCATTACGCTTGAAATGTAACTAAATCATGCATAGAATGTGAAGAGAAACGGGGACGAGAAGACGGGTAATGATCTAATTGAACCAACCTCGACTAATAGGTAAATGTAGGTATCGTCACTAAGTAAAAACACTCGGGATCTGACAACGTTGAAAGTACAATTGACAGTAACACTGGCTGGTCACTGTCCAGATCATGTCGAACGGAATATCACAGAACATTTCCAACTATTTATGACGCGGCGCCGTGGAAAACATTGAATGCGGAACACAAAACTATATTGGCAAGAGACTACTTGGTCAACTTGTGTGGAGGTGGTGTCCGCCGAACAGAGTTGGAGGAGGGTAGAGAAAAGTGGAGAAGGGAAGGGAACTGTAGTTTTACGACCGCTGTTAATAAATAATTCGGACGATTGCACAGGTTAAAATGAGTTGGAAAATTTATTTAAAAAATCTCTACGTCGAACCGGCTGAGAGAAATTCGCAAAATTTCTTCACACATTGCCCCACAAAACTAGAAAATAGGGTAAACTTACGAGACAAGAACATGGAGTTGACATTTTTATCGTGTTGGCATTGTCAACTTCGTCTTCATCTTGACTGTCGGTGAGCGGTTTTCATGCATCTGCTCATAACGTACAGACTTGCTCCAGATTCATAGATAATATTATATTAAATAAATCAAGAACGCTATGAAAAAAATTAAACATATAAATTCCAACTAAAACTTCACTAATTTTTTACTTCCATGTTTTTTTCTTTGGCTTTCACGGAAAATTTGATGGACCACATTCCATTCCCATCTTCACTGAAAGGTAGGCCTGCACTCTTGCAGTAGGGCTGAGTAAAATCTTATTTTATTCGACGATTTAATCATAATTTCACAATAGAAAAACGGTTAAAATTGATTATTACATTTTCAAGGCTGTAATTCTAGTAATATGCCGAATAAACGTGGAATTGCATGCTCCCAAACTGGGAATGGTGAAAATCCTGCTCATATGTGGACAATTGAGACAATATCTGATCAATTTTCAGGTACATTATTAATTTATGTACTAGCATAATATAATCATACTATGTAATATTCTTAGGCTGTAGCACTAGCAACTTTCTTAATTACTGGAAGCCCAGTAACGTGCAATTGGGTATGAATAGGAAAATATGACCAATAATCATCATTCAATGTCGGTATATTCACTTGAAGGTATGCGCACTTATCAGTTTATCAGTAGTGCCACTGATTCCACTCCATACATTGCAAGTTATTACAATAAAATTCCGCGATACAATATTTAATCATCGTCATCATAATCTTTTTGGCTTTGGGCACCGATCGTCACTTGTGTCGCTAAGTCAGTCTGCTCTGTTTTGAGCCTGTCACGAATCAGTTCAGCAATAGCACGTTGAGTGCGTTTCTCCAATTTTTCAAGTTTCTTCGCTATATCTCTTTTCAGGTCCCAATCGGGCTTCCGAGGAGCCAGAGTTGTAATGTCCAATTCCTCAATCACAACTCGCGTTTGAGCTGCTTCCAGCTGCTCCTGAAATATCACAAAAATCAGCCTTTTAATGATTGCCAACCAACTACTTATAAAAAGCCATAGTATGACGAGCCGATTAGATGTATTAAACCATCAAATGAACCAACCACACGATAAAAAGAGAAGAAAAGTTACTTAAAAAAAATTACTTAAAAAAAAAAAAAAAAACACTAGGAGGAACTCTACCATAGTAAAATGGTTTGGAACCGGATCAAGTTTTACTGTTAGTAGCACTGTCATGATCTAGGGAGAAGACATATAAAAAAATAGCCTTCTCACAGCACTGAAATGAAAAACCAGTGGCTACCTCTATTTCAGTTTCAACATTTCCTGGTTTGGCAGGCTCGAGAACAGTTTCCTGCAAAGTTTCGTCTGTCGGCTTGTAACTGCGAAAAACCGGCTTAGGAATCTTCCCGTTGCCGCCTTGTCTGTTATTTTCCCCGCCGCTTTCATCGTGTTTCCTTTTGAGGGCCTGAAACAGAATCACAATTAATTACGATGATATCTGATTCAAAAGTAAATAACAAAAATAGGGCATACATAAGGTTCACTAAAATTGGCATCGAAATGATCAGCTAATATAAAAAATTGAATAATATGCACCTTAAGTCGTTCTTTTCTTTTCAACGCCTGATCCTCCAACACACCAATGCTATCTGCCATTATCATCGAAATTGACAGAAAACTGACTCTTGAAAAACTGGATACTTCAGAAGCTTTCGTCAATAATTCAATTGAGAAACTGTGGTCTGGTGGACTGGAAGCAAGACGAACAGAAATGATAATTCAATTATGCATGTGCAGTTAATAGGCCTCCGCCAATGGATTTTCGACCGCAATGAACTGCCATAAATGACGTCATCATAAGGTCCCCGTAAATGTTTACTCGAATCTACTAATTAGTAACTCCTAAACATATATAAGCACGAGTAAAAAAGAAGTTTGAAAAATGCATCTCCCATCAATATATTAATAGCAATAATTGTTATAATACAAATTCTGGAACAAACTCCGGGTAGGCGACTATACCTTTATAAACTAAGCAGTCCATGTCGTCTTTTAGCGTAAAACGTTAAAATAGAAAATATTCCAATATTTTAATTTAACATTAGAGAAAAATTACCAGGCATCAGTATTAAAAAATACAGAACAATCACCAACTACAAGCAGTAAACAAGGATGCTCATGAAAATGATGCGGTTGTCCTGTTATCTCCAAGTTGTATTCATATCTTTGAATGTCTCTCAGTCAGCCTTGGCTAGCATCTAAAAGGATTATTATTTTGTTCCTGTTTCGGACAGAAACCAAAAAAAAAAAATTTTTTTTGTTTTTAAATTCACAATTGCTAATAATTCAGAAATGGCTATTTTCTTATAGTTATATTGTCGCCTCACTACTCCGAAATTCAGTTTTATAATTAATATTTCTAACCTGTATTGTGAGAAAACCAATTCATTATTACTCGAAAGTAATAGCGAACAGTAAAAATTAAAAAAAAAAAAAATAAGGGATGAAGTCAAGGTAAGAAATTAAAGCATGGGGGAATCAGAAGACAAAAATTTGTTTTGTCGTCTTATCTATTTTACCTTGTTGTTCCGTGTTGTCAACTGAGCGTCATTGGGAGGCGATTCTATCCGTGACGTGTCCGAGTCGGCGTTTCTTGCGTTGTGGGGATAGGAAGAAAAAAGATAATTCACTTGCTTTACTACATGAATTCGCTGATATCTAGTTGATCATTATCATACACGAAATCTCGGCTCGCAAATAATTAGCTTTTGGATCGCTCTGTCTGTTTGGGAGCAAGTAACGCGGCATTTTACTCTTGGCATCGCTATAAAACAGCTCATCCGGCAAAATGGTTAAATCTATGGTAAGTTTCTACTATCGAGATATTATTGTTATTGCTTTTCTATATTTGAAAAGCGCACTGCTTCCGAAGTTGTGTGCGTGTAAAGTTTGGCTAGGCGATTTCGATTTTTGTAGTTGCACCTACGTTCGTTCAACTAATCGAGCTGTAAAGCCGCGTATACACTTGCGAGCCGAGCGAGCAGCAGCCTTGCAGCTTTACGAACTGCTCCGCTTAATTTTTGGTTTATTCTCAATAATAAACCATTGTATTTCTTTCTTCACGAGCCAGAGGAAAAAGAAACACACCGCGAGCGCGTTTAGAGCCAACTTTTCCAACATTGCCAAGTTTCTTTTTACGGCGATGGGAAGCCATCAAATTACCAATTTTAATTCCGCATATTTCCGCAGGCAATTTCAAGAAATCACATATCTCCTTCCACGCGTCGTCTTTTAATTTTTTTGAAACGATCTCGATGTTTCGGATCCCACAAAAGCCAGTGGGATCGGTACAGTTCAATGGGGAAGACGCCTATTTTTTATTTTCGTACCTAATGGCCCGAATTCTGTTATTTGGTGTCAGCTGAAGACGGAATGAACAATTTTTCATGAAAATTGTGAGTTTCCGCGGAGAAAATCGCTAAGGAAAATCAGCGGTTTGAATAAACCCGGAGATGTAACTCCAACCGATTGAAGTAACTCCCTAGAGCGCTCTGCAGACGGCTGAAAGACAGACAGTAACAACAAGACGGTCTTTAAGACTGGAGTCATGCTAAATCGAGTAAATGACGCTAACTTCACTGCTACTTGTTAGTTTTTTTTAATCGTCGAGTTAGTACCGCCTGAAATGCCTCGTAAAGCAAATAAATTGCTGAGGGGGGTTTGGTAATCTCACAGCAACCTCAAATTATTGCTCCCAATGTTAGTTTATTCTCCGAAGATACAAGCGCTAGTGTCGATATTCACGTTCGACTGACTAGTTATGACGTAATAACTATTCATTTTTCGTTCAAAATCATCGGTTTTCCTTAGCGATTTTCTCCGCGGAAACTCACAATTTTCATGAAAAATTGGTCATTCCGTCTTCGGTTGACACCAAATAACAGAATTCAGGCCAAAAGGAACGAAAATAAAAAATAGGCGTCTTCCCCATTAACTATATTTGAAGCTCTTGAGTCCACTCAATGTCGAGAACCGAAGCATAACCGAAAGAAAAAATAAAACAGAAAGAAAGAAGGCCTGGTCATGCTCGCGAGCCTGATAGGAGCCAGAGAGCACGTCCCAACTTGACAAGTAAATCCCTTTGATCTCTCTAAAACACCCACAATAGACGGAGCGCCTTACGAGTCGTTTGTGAGCAGCTCGTAACGCGCTCGTCGGAACTAAAACACGTCCCAACTTGCGAGCGGAGCTTAATACGAGCCGCTCCGCTCTTGCTTGGCTCGCAAGTGTATACGCGGCTTTAGATGAGCTATTGCAACTTGAAATTCTGCTTAATCCAATCTGATCACGGGCCACACTTGTTAGTGAATGGAGAGACCTTGGTTCAAACAGGAACGGAGATCTTGCTGTTTATATGTTACAAAATAGTATGTAGTCAAACATATCCGAAATACCTGTACGGGTATCACAGGTAACAGGTTCAAGCGCCTTCCTGGCTCAGCTTTGTAGATTGCTTGTGGTGTAGCTTAGCATTGTGGGTTGAAGGAGCTGAGCTATGGAAACCATGTGTATTTAAGAACTCTATCGCATAGAGAAAGGAAGTGTGATCGCCCTCTAGCTATATTATTGACCTGCGATGCTACCAAAAAATGTATAATCCCATATCCAAAGTTTCTATGTTGGTAATTGAGAAGTGTTAAAATCATTCTCTACGAGTTGTATACTCTCTTCTACTGTTGATTGGTGAATCCTAAAACTTTGGATTTTAGAGGCAAACGCAGCAACATTAGTGGTACCAAATGGACCTATGCTTTTTTGAGATGCCCGCGCAGGCAGAAATTTTCCGCATGATAAAATGAAGAAGACTTTGTTCTATGCATGCTCCCTCAACCATTCACGTTACTATTCATAAATGTCCACTTTCACTTAAATGAAAGTGTTTAATTTGTCTTCGTGTTCCAGGGTATCGAATCTATGGTTAGATACGTCTCGCCGATCAACCCAGCCATTTTTCCACACCTGACACTGATACTTCTTGGCATCGGCGTTTTCTTCACTGCTTGGTTTTTCGTTTACGAAGTGACGAGTACGAAGTTCACCAGGGACGTGTTCAAGGAGCTCCTCATCGCTTTGGTTGCCTCAATTTTCAGCGGCTTCGGAATACTGTTCTTGCTATTGTGGGTTGGCATTTATGTATAATCAACACATCATGATTGTATACGTTTTGTAATTGTTTGCTTATAAATCATTTAACTTGTACTTGTGTGTTATTCTAGGTACCTACACTTTTGTCCGATATTGTTAGATTACTGGGATTGGTTAAGTACCGAAAACTCATTAGTTTTCTGTAGCTGTATTAGGCAGGGTTGAAATACTAATTTCATAGCCAGTAGGTTAAGTTCTATTCAACATTTTTTAGGACTTCTAGTAATTGTGAATACTTGTATCTACAACTAGAATCATTCAAGAGTCAAGAAATGCGGGCACACATACATATAATATAATTTCTCAAATCGGACTGCGATTTGCTCATTCTGCAGCTCAGCGGTGACTGCCAGACTTAATGCTCATTGATAGTCTGTTCTGCTTGAAATGGAGTTGGATGGAAAAACAATTTAACAGATAAGATGATGTATTATGTTAATAAAATTACATGATGTAGCGATCAAAATAAATCTATAAAATGTACTATAGGAAAATGCAATGAAGGTAACGTAAAACGCACGTAACTACCATGAACAGAAAACATTGCTTAATATGGATGGACCGGGAAACAAAACACTCACGAGCGAGTATCACATTTCAATACTAATACTTCAATGAAACAAGATCGTTATTATAATTTTGCGAGATGCGAAAGCTGAATATTCACCTCAAGGCATGAAGAGCAAATTGAGGCCCTTGAATGTTTTTTTACCCACACCTAGAAACGAACGGTCCATAAATGGTTTTGCGAAAATGCCTTGACACAAACGATTTTTCAAACCTACACCATGAGGCAAAAACAGCAACTTGAGGTCCTTGAATAGTTTATCGATAGCCTTCTGCGAAGTATGTAAAATAAAAATGATAAAAATCAAATAAAATTGCTTCAGGTTAATATACATTATACTTTAAACATTTGAAACAAGGCGGGCAAGATGTTCTATCATCCAAGGAGGCCGGCTTTCTGGCGACATTTTTGTATTAAAGCTCGAAGCATGAACTGCTTACGAGAAAGAGAGCGGACTTGTTTCAGAAAAACGTCCAAATCGATGACACCTCTTCGAAGTCCTTCGCCCATGTAATAGATGGTATCCTCCAAGGCTGCTTCTTCAGCATAAGCTGTCAGAATCCTTCAAATAGATTAAGCGGTGAGTATAAGGATGTTGAAAAAATAATCGCAATTTATAATAATGATAATCAGCAATTGAGTTGAATATTCTACAAGAGTTAACAATAATAACATCGCTACTCACTGCTTATAAAGAGGTGCAGTAGTTGTGACAGCTTCATCAACATCAATGTCGCCTTGTTCCTCTAATTCAGTAATTGCTTTTTGGAGTTCTGCCTCTCGATCTTTCAAAACAGTTATGTTCCTTTCCAAGTCAACCTGGGATATAAATTAACGAAGGGCTTAAAACTATGCAATACAGTATCTGAGCTAGGTGCAATTCAATTGCAAAATAAGAAATTTAACATTAATACTAAGGAGAAAAAGCTTCAACGTTACACAGTTTTCACTATAACACACATCACTGTAACATACTTTTTCTTTACTGAGTTTGTCAATTAAATCAGCCAATTTGGATTTTCCGTTGTTGAGTTCATCGCTCGTCTGTTTGAGAATGTCATATTCTGCCTTACATTGAGCATATTCTTCATTCAATTTGAGTTTCAATTTATCTTGAACGGCTGATAACAAAGATGCTTTGATATGCTCTTCTGTGATAGTGCCCGAGTTGCCAGATTGCTGAAAATAATCCAGTAGATAGAGTAAAATTTTAGAACCAATGGCGGACATTTTTTTAAGCTAATTCTATAACTTTAGGAATCACTCACTGAAGCAGGAGGCGGTTGAGGCGTAGGGTACATCGGGTAGGAAGGCGTATTCATTGGTGGATAAGATGGTGTTGGATAAGGTGTCACAGGGTTCACTTGACCAATTTGTGAAACCATGGGAGGATAAGGTGTCACTGAGCTTGTACCGGGCATCGGCATATATGCTGGAATCAGAATAGATCAAATGTGACTGAATTTGGCAACAATTCCTTGGGGGCAAGGCGGAGAAATCGAATAATTGAAGCGATGAATAAACCAAGACTTACTTGGCATCCTTGTGGGGTAAGGAGCCTGAACTGGTTCAGGTCGACGCTTAGAAAACACAGGAGGGCATTCCCCAAAGACGCATATCATAACATGTATCAGCCCAAGTATGTCTGATATTGCCTGGAACATTTTGCGACAATGATATAGAAAGATATGAAAGCCTGAACGATATTGGAAGTATTTATGGCAATGTGGAATAGGTTTCAGGTGTTAACAACGGTATAGCTAAGATCCATGCAATAAATTATGAAGACCCACTAACAGGATTCCAATCGTGCAAGTAAGGTAGGTATATTTTCCCACTGTGGTCAACATAGTGAGAAATCTTTATCTGCATATCTGGTGTAGGCACGACAAAACAAATCGGAGGTGTGTTGGGATGTGTGTCCATCAACCATATGCATACTGGTATGTTGTAGGAGCTTCCTGTTCAGAAAGGAGGGATGAGTGACAAGAATGTTTTAACCGTTGAAACAATGCAAAATATCTTTGTAATTATTTCACCTTTGTAGTTGATCGGAATAGTTCCTTCTAATTTGAGCAAATCCTTAAGACGGCCATCGTTGAATGCTGATAAAATCAAAATAAATAACGTCCGGTATTAAACAAAAATTATGTACCATAGCTACAATAATAGGAAAATTTAGCCAGAAATCCTTCGAAATTAAATATCATAATTTCCGCATACATAATAAATATTACATGATACGAAGCTAGGTTGGAGTTGCTGCAACGGCACATGAAAAACCACTGAAATTATTGGATAGCATTTGATCAGTTTTCGGTTTCTTGAAACTTACTAAATCGCCCGAAGCTTGGAACCAGATGTTTGTATTGTTCAACCGCTCTCGTGTAATCCCTCTTGGTAGTCTCCGCATTGACATACTGCCAGAATAAAAGATAAATTCATAAGAAGAGGGCAAGTTCCTCACTATCAGTCTCGTCCAATCGATCCGATACTTACAGTATTCCTCAAAGGTTGATCCAACGGTGTCAACATTTCAATTGATTTCTGTGTAATGTTCGGTAAACGCCTCAGCGAAGGTTTGCACAGGACATCGGCAGCCGAGAGGTATTCTGCAAACACAAAATCTATTTACGTTGCTAGTACAAGATTGTGGTAATCATGCGTTTTCTCCGCTGATGCCCGAATTAAAACAATAATTAATAATTTACCGTTTGATGTCAGAAAGGTTATCGTATAACGGACAACAAAACTTTTCACTCAATTAAATCCCTATTGACTGGTGACGACGATTTTCTCCACGCCAACCATATTATCTTAAACGTGCAAGGCTGATTATCCGCAATCAACCAACAGAATAATCTTGCAAGTGAGACAAAGGAGAAAACAAAGTCTATTATTATGACTCATCCGCTGCAATACGAACCCTTCATTCGGTTACCTCTCCAAATAGATAATACAAGAATAAAGGACAAAACGGCAATACCTTTTCTCTAAATTTAGTCACATATTAGTTACTTACAGTCAGTGCGAGGAGAATCGTTCAGTTAGAGCACTCTGATTTTCAAGAATTGGCTTGTGCGAAACGAAATGTAACTCACAACAATTTTTTTGTGACATTTATCGCCTTGCTGTTATCAGTGTGTTTGGTCCGTGGTTCAACGTTGAACGTCCTATTGTGTTGTTAGTTGGACAATTTCTTATTGCTAAAAGTGGAAAAATTCACGAATATCCAGCATTTTTTCGCGGGTGATAAGGAGCCGAAGCTGAAGAATAATCTGTTTAAGCCATTTAATAACTCGATTATGACTATTCTCTTCAAACTCGAGCACAATGCTAAAAAATTAAGGAACAAGAAGATATTTGCGTTCAACGTGGTTCACCAAGGCTTACAAAAAATCGCGAAGAAACTTTTGATAACGATGCCTCGGCAACAAATTATCGCAAATGTCTACTATTATTTTTCTGTGATAGCGTCTTGTTATGATAATTTTCTTATGTCCCTAGAATAAAAACCGGTATTCATATTCTCTACCGCATACTTATTCTAGTTTAACAACCGAGAAAATCAACGTCGTGATTATGGCATCGCCTGGCCCTAAGTCTCCTGAACAGTCGGAGAAATCCAAGAAATACGATCGCCAGCTCAGGTAGGCTTCATTTTAATGATTTCTAATGTTAACGCTCGGTTACTCGAATTCCGAGGTAGCTTTATAGTATTGCTGTTTTTGTTGGTTTGAAGACTCCTGGTGAAATTATTTTAGTCATAATTTATGCGATGGATCCGCGTTCAGTTTTGGAGCCGGCTACTTTTCAGTCTAGTCTCTTGTGCGACAAAACCTCTGCGTTTCGACTAGCTGGGAAAGATCAGGAGTATAAAAACGCTGCAAATGATTGTACAGTGGTTTATTATTATTTCGCTTCAATATTGATTTAAGAAGACCATCCATTTGTCATTTTAAATACTCCGAACATTTGTGAACGTTCCCACCGAAAAACAGATGGTAACTATAGGGGAAAACTCCGTAGCAACTATTGTAATTTTAATAATTTTTATTTTTCCTAATTTCCTAATTAAAAGCTAAACCTATTGCCTAACGATACAGCTGGAGAGAGTGTTTGACGACCTTTCCAATGAGTATAGAACGATTTTTATAGCTCCAAGAACTCTCGAGTTATACCCTCATGTCAAATTTCTGAAAATCTCCCAAATTTGGCACAAAAGCTGCGATAACTCGAGAACCAATAAAGCTATCGACCCGGCGATGGTCTCATTCGATTCAGCGTCCAAAAATCTATATAATTTGATACCACGTACACATTTCTCTGAAAAACCGTGGAAAATATGAATTTTCTCCCCCTCAAAACCCCCCAAAAATACCCTTAAAATTGAGCTAGCAAGTTGGTTCAAGAATTGGGCCGTCTTAGGACCGAGATTGTTTTTTGGTGAAAATTTCAAATTTTTAGCTCTTACAGTTTGGCCGGAGAACTGCTAACGGCGTACGGCGGACGGACAGAAATTTTTTTATTGGATATTCGGATTCTATATGCCTTGAAACGTAAAACATCAAATTTTGAGGGGGGTTAGACATTTTTTTTTCTTGGGCGATTAGGTACAATGGTTTATTATTGAATAATAAACCAAAAAACAATTTTCCTGCGTCGATGCTGATAACCATGTTTTGCCTACGTGTTCCATCAACCCGTTAAATTATGAACTTTTCTAATTCGCAGACTCTGGGGTGACCACGGTCAAAGTGCTCTCGAAAGCTGCCGCATTTGTTTGATCAACGCCACTGGTCTTGGGACGGAGATTTTGAAATCACTCGTCCTACCTGGTATTGGAGGTTTCACCATAGTAGATGGGAAAAGAATTACCGAAGAAGACGTAGGTGCTAAGTGAGTCGAATTGCGTTTTTAACCTTAATATCGCCATTTTGCAATTGAGCGTATTCCGTATTATTGTCATAGAAAAAACTGGCACTCAGTTTAATATTGAAAGTAATGCTTACTTACTCCTGATTAAAATTCGCTAACGACTCTCATGTTTCTTCACTTACATCCCATTTAATTTTTTTTACGGTAAACCAAATAGTTTGATTTTGAAGTATTATTTGTCCGGTTTTTGCTTCTGTTTTTAATTTTCCTAATGCTATGTAGTTTGGTGATGCTTGTACGAGCTGTGTGCATAGGTCTGTGATAATTTGGACCCTACTTTATCCTCGTAGTTTTTTGTTTTTGATTTTTTTAATTTTTTTACAAACTTTTTTTTAACAAGAAAAAACCCTCACTTTTTTAATAATAACGTTACATTTTTTTTGCATGCAACATTGCATAAATATGTACCTATATTACGCTTTTATATATGCTTATTTCTGTTACTAATGTTCTCTTCCGATGGAGTCACGACTCGCCTGTCTGACTTTTCTGAAATTGCTACCAACGATGTAAATCTGTCTAGTGGATTTGTTTCTTTCCGTTAATCGCACAATGTGAAGCTGAGCAAACAGTTAAAAAAATACCCAATTTCAGCTTCTTCTTAGATATTGATAGCATTGGAAAACCAAGAGCACAAGTGGCAACTCAGCTTCTTCTCGAATTGAACCCCGAAGTCAAAGGAGACTATGTTGACGAAGCTATTGGAGAACTTTTACAAAACAATCCTGATTTTTTCAAAAATTTCACTGTAGTTGTTGCAACTTCACTACCAGAAAGGTACCAAATCTGGATATTTATTTAATCACCTTATTGATCAGGGTTGAAAAGGAATTGTTTTAAATTATCAACTTATTTCTAGGGTTTTAATAGCTTTATCAGAACTCTTGTGGTTTGCTGACATTCCGTTCATTGCTGCTCGTTCATACGGCCTCATCGGATCAACTCGATTGCAATTGAAAGAACACACCATAGTTGAAACACATCCGGATACGCAAAACCCAGATTTGAGGTAGGAAGTTATAATTTTTGTAACGAAAGGTTGAAAATGTAGCGTTTTGTACCAAGATTATTTTTGTATAAATATTTTTTTCAATTATCTGTCGTCTTGTATCTGAGATACTTACCATTTGGGAAACCATTTCAGATTGGATAAACCGTTTCCATCTCTTGTGGCTCACTTGGAGTCCATTGACCTTACTAAAATGGATCTGAAAGATCATGCGCACGTTCCTTACGTCGTCCCAATCTACCATGCTCTGAAAGAATGGCGATCAACTCACGGTGATACTCTTCCAGAGAATTACAAACAAAAAGAATTGTTCAAAGACCTGATAAGGAAAAGTTGGTTCAGCTTAATAACCTGTATTTTTCCTCGTTTGAAATCTATTTAGAAATTATAATCTATCTTTACTTCTGCAGGGATAAAAATGAACGAAGACGGAGTCCAGGAGTATGAGGAGAATTTTGAAGAAGCGTTGAGAGCTGTGAATTTTGCTGTAGTGCCCACAACGGTACCAAAGAGTGTGCAAGATATACTAAATGATTATAATTGCATTAACCTCACATCAGAAGTAAGTAGTTTTTAAAAATAAATTCATGCAATTCAGTCAATTTATGTGGCAATAATCATATTATTGTAGAAATAATCGATAATAAAATAGAAGAAGTAATCATATTATTGTGACATTTTTGAGCCATTCTATATTGAGTCGGCTGAAGGAGCCCTTGCTTAAATAGTTGTTGCATTCTTGTACTTCTATAATTTTGCACAAGTCAAGGTCAGGTGCAGGTTCTTGTTGGATGAACTGGATGCAACTTTACCTAAGCTTAGAAGAACCCTTGACTATCATGATCATACATATAGATATCCAATGTTACGGCATTTTCATGTACACATCTATAGTGAAGGGACAATACTTCCGATGTATCAGGGGTATTGATGCTTTCGATATTTGGATTGACGTTTTTCATTTGATATTATCAGAAGTTTCAATTTTCAGCTCTAATATTCTGATAATTTTGCTTCTTATATATTTTATCCCTATCATTTCATCTCTGCTCTAATATCAATTCCTGTAAACCATTCTGATAATTTTGCGACGATAATATCGATGCTTTGTATTCGATAGTACTGGGTATCAATACTTTTGGAAAAATATCTTATCAATTTATCGTCTCATATGGTGATAGATTTGTTATCTTGCAGAGTAAACCATTTTGGATTATGGCAAGAGCTGTGAAAGATTTTGTCGACAAAGAAGGCAATGGTCTCTTGCCCCTCAGAGGCTCTCTGCCAGACATGACTGCTGATTCTTCTAGATACATTAATCTTCAGCAGTTGTAAGTGAATGAGGTATTATTAATTATAGTTTCATCAGCTAAAATCACACTTTGTTAATAGCCAGCTTTTCATTTTATATATTTGACAAAAATTGTATTGATAGTGTGCCGATTTTTGCTATTGGTTTGGTTGTGGTTAGCAAATGAAATATAGATTCTTTCCTTCTTCATTTTTGTAGTGGCGTTTAAAATTGCAGCTTTTTATTGGTCCACCATCGTTGCAAGTAATATAGCAATAAGCCTCTTGGACTGAAATTCTTGACGCCTCTCTATTAATAGGTATATTCAAGAAGCAAATCGCCATGCTGAAATTGTGCACAGAAGTGTCCGTCAGCTCCTACACCAGTTGGGCCAACCCTCAGATGCAATTAGTGAAGCGGACACAAAACTTTTCTGCAAACACGCGTCATGTCTGGGTGTAGTCCGTGGTAGCCGCATAGCCGACGAATATGATCCAAAGCTCATCAACACGTCTGTTATAGGTATTGAAATCAATCAGTAAAAAATTAATTTGATTTTGACGACTAGAAATCAAAAATATTGAATTGTAAACCAAAATTATTGTGTCCAAAATGATTATTTTTCGTTTTAGCTCAAGGAGTGGAAAATACTGAAAGTTTAATAGTGTACTACGTCATGTTCCGAGGTATTGACAGATTTTTCGCCGAGTTCAACCATTACCCTGGGGAATTCGGGGACGAGCACGATATAGTTAAATTGAAGGTGAATTATTTTTCAGATATTTTGTTTAAAAAAAATTTGGCATTTTAGTTATGAAATATTAATACTTTGCCCTTTGATTGCTGATATAGTATGTGTATTTTTTTATCTGCTCACATTTTTTTAAAAAGCCGTTCAAAAGTTCTTTTTTTTAGAATCCAATCATTATTCGCTAGGCAAACAATATTCGCAATATTTTAGAGCCTCCGTCTTCATTTTTTTTCAGGGTAGCATTACTAAGTTGTTGTCCGAATGGGGCTGTGGCCCTCTCGCTAAAGATGACTATGTCCATGAGATTTGCCGCTATGGAGGGGCAGAGTTACATTCAGTCTCAGCTTTCCTTGGTGAGTATTGATTATAGATTTATTTGTGAATCGAATTCATTCGCTATTTGCTTCCTATGAATTACTACCACTGTCTGAATATAATCGAATCTTTCGTCGGAATTCTGTTAAAAGCCACCATCCAAATTCTGATATAATCTGAGACTTGAAGCTAGAGATAGATTTGTTGACGGAAAAGGAAATAGCTGACTGCGATTGGTAGTCAAACCCGAATCCCCAATTGAGTTTGGCTTGGTAGGTTGCAGTCTGCTCTTTACATTTCCTTGTTTTCTGTGTTGACTGTCGGCATGAAAAGGACTAATAAGCTCAACAGAACATCAGTGATCAGGGTCTTTTTATTTATGAATTCAATGAAACGTTAAAACTGCTAAACGCTACTAAAGGATTCTGCAAGTAATGTGTCTATATTGTCTGCTTCAAAAGTTCTCTATTTTCTGAGTCTCATGAGTTGTGAGACTTGCTTGTTGTGCCTTTGATCAACATGAGTGGTTAAAGGACGACTTGCCACCGATATGAGTTCCCAACATCATAAAAAAAAAAAAAAAAAAAAATGAGTTGAGAAAAGCTATGCAAACTTTGGCGGCCAGGCAAAGTTTTTTCCTGTATGCTGATGGTTTGTGTGGAGCTTACACCAAGGATTTATTCAGTTCATTCTGTTGCAGGTGGATGCGTCGCGCACGAGGTTATCAAATTGGTTACTGGTCAATATAAGCCTGTGAATAATACATTTATTTATGATGCAATCACTACAAATACTGAAACATTTGTATTTTGATGGAAGAAACGCCTGCTTGTTGTGATATTAGATCACAATTTTCACTGTACATTTACACTTATTCTATAAAATAAATTTAAAAAAGGACAAAGTTCTATTTATATTTTTTAAATCAATATTCTGCGAAATTTTCCCGAGAGTAACTGCGACCGGAATCAGTTTTATATCGAACTGGACACTTACAATCGCATTTTCAACCAGCGACTGGTCTGATAATTACAACTGAGCTGTCGCTATGGAAATCAATATTTTAGTTGGGATTTTCTTTCTCAATATTAGAGTATGAATGGAACAATACCTGCTGTTTAAAAATCGTGGTTTGTTTTTTACTAGCGGCGTTTGTATCAGCATCTGAATTCTACGTAACTCAACGTTCGTCCCCAAAAGTAAAAGAATCGTTGATATTTTTCTGAGAAATGTGCATTTTCTATTGACGAAGCTTATAAATCGTTTAGATGAAAGGGTGGTTCAGTTGTTGGTATACCCTGTGTACTTCGTGTTTATGTATAAATTGAGCTTAACAAACAGTGTTCGTACCAATACTCTCAGCATAAGTTTCTCGTAACCATGCTGTATGATACTGTGGAAAAATCATTCATTTCCGTACCTACATAAAATTCACGTCTTTTTTTTACTTCGTTTTTGGATAGTCGCTTCATATCTTCTTGGTTTTGAAGTTTGCGAGGGAGAAAAACTAGGCAACTCGTTCTCCATTTTCTTTATTGCCTGCCGAGCACTTTCGCTCGTAGCTACCAATGGTGCTACAAAGCCCTGATGATGCCCGAAGGGGCGAAAGTGCTCGGCGGGCAATAAAGAAAATGGAGAACGAGTTGCCCAGTTTTTCTCCTCCGCAAACTTCAAAACCAAGTATTTTTTTTATTTTTGAAATGCTTCATGGTGCCTGAATTAGATAAACTTTTATTCACTGAGAGGAATTAAGACGCTTTTATACAGTTAGTTGACGTTTTATTATTATTATTCATCAGTTAGTTAAGTGCGAGGGACTTATATTTTACAAGTAAGGAGTAAAGGTTTGGAAATAAGGCAATTTAAAAAGAATAGCTGGGCGATTCTCTAATTAGAAGCAATAACCGAGCATAGCCCATAAAATGGTTCCTATCGGTTTACTATTCATAAACCTTCGTAATCGCTCGCGAACCCGTTTCGTACGTTAGTATATCTCTATTATCAAGAGAAAACAACAAATAAAGAAGACGGCATTACAGACATATTAGAGTCGCGAATTGTACCATAAAAACAATGTTTAGACTTAGACTAGGTGAAAACTCCGTAGCAACTATTGTAATTTTAATCATTTTTATTTTTCTTAAGTTCCTAATTAAAAGCTAAACTTATTGCCTTGACTTTTAGAAAATGTGTAATTCTCGTTTTTTATTAATTATTTGGTGGCTAGAGGTAGAAAAACCTATCATAATAGCAATTTATCTACTCTGTTCATACTTCACCATAATAACATCGAAACTCTTGAGAAGAATAATTCCTCAATATTCCTTGCAAATACCGAGTAAAAATTCTCTATTTATATTTGAGCCCGAGGAAGTATCGATCGCGGTACCGTACATTCGGAAAATCCTATCCGGCGTCCGCTCGACTCCTTAAACAGCGGTATAGGCAACGCCCGCAACTGCAGCTATGTATTGCGGGTCTTGCTGTATTTCGTTTGAAGGCGCACGTAACGATTTATTTCCCTCCGCTGACCCAGCGTTTCGGTCGAATTTAATTTATTGGACAACGTGGATCCTCTCGAATATTTTTAAGGCTTTTAGAAATGTGTAATTCTCGTTTTTTATTCATTATTTGGTGGCTAGAGGTAGAAAAACCTATCACAGTAGCAATTTTTCCACTCTCTTCAAACTTCACCATAATAATATCGAAACACTTGAGAAGAATAATTCCTCAATATTATTCGAAAATACCGAGTAAAAATGCTCTATTTATATTTGAGCCTGAGGAAGTATCGATCGCGATACCGTAAAATCGGAAAATCCTATCCGGCGTTCGCTCGACTCCTTAAACATTGGTATAGGCAACGCCTGCAACTGCAGCGGTGTAATGCGGGTACTGCTGTATTTCATATGAAGGCGCACGTAACGATTTATTTCCCTCCGGTGACCCAGCGTTTCGGTCGAATTTTTGGGACAACGTGGATCCTCTTGATTATTTTTAAGGCTTAATTAATTAATTTAATTTAATTAATAAATTTTAATTATAAAATATAAATTATATTATAAATAAATTTAAATTAAAAAAATTAAATTTAAAATAAATTAAATTAAATAAATAAATTAAATTTAAATTATATTATAAATAAATTTTAATTAATTAATTAATTTTAAGGCTTAATTTAAGGCTTAAGGCGTAATTCTCGTTTTTTATTAATTATTTGGTGGCTAGAGGCAGAAAAACCTATCACAATAGCAATTTTTCCACTCTGTTCAAACTTCACCATTATAACATCGAAACTCTTGAGAAGAATAATTCCGCAATATTCCTTGAAAAACCCGAGTAAAAATGCTCTATTTATATTTGAGCCTGAGGAAGTATCGATCGCGATACCGTACAATCGGAGAATCCTATCCGGCGTCCGCTCGACGCCTTAATCATCGGCATAGGCAACGCCCGCAACTACAGCCATGTATTGCGGGTTCTGCTGTATTTCATATGAAGGCGCACGTAACGATTTATTTCCCTCCTGTGACCCAGCGTTTCGGTCGAATTTAAATTTTTTGGACATCGTAGATCCTCGTGAATAATTTGAAGACTTTTAGAAGTTTTTAATTCTCGGTTTTCATTAATTACTTGGTGGCTAGAGGCAGAAAAAACCTATCATAATTGTAATTTTTCTACATTTAGTTTCTTCGTTATAATTTCTTTTTTTCATAGATCAGTTGTTCGGTATTTAGCATATTTTTTTAAGCTTTGATGATCCTCAATTTTTCCTTTTATTGTTACCCATTTCGAATTAGAGTAAAATTTTCCGCAACCAATGTCTCTTGTGATTTTTGCCGATTCGGTCAATTCGCCTTGGAAAACGAACCAAACAATCATAGAACATGATTGTGATAATTATATCGAATTCGTAACAACCCTTACTAAGCTTTGAGGTCGCCCGTTGGCCAAATTGCAAGGCTGTCGCTAAACTCTGCGCAAACGTCACCATAATAATATCGAAACTCTTGAGAAGAATAATTCCTCAATATTTCTTGAAAGTACCGATTAAATGCTCTTTTTATATTTGAGACTGAGGAAGTATCGATAGCGATACCGTACAGGCGGAAAATCCTATCCGATCCGGCGTCCGCTCGACGCCTTATTCATCGGCATAGGCAACGCCAGCAACCGCAGTTATGTATTGCGGGTCTTGCTGTATTTCGTATGAAGGCGCACGTAACGATTTATTTCCCTCCGGTGACCGAGCTTTTCGGTCGAATTTAATTTATTGGACAACGTGGATCCTCTTGAATATTTTTATGGCTTTTAGAAATGTGTAATCCTCGTTTTTTTATTAATTATTTGGTGGCTAGAGGTAGAAAAACCTATCACAGTAGCAATTTTTCCACTCTGTTCAAACTTCACCATAATAATATCGAAACACTTGAGAAGAATAATTCCTCAATATTATTCGAAAATACCGAGTGAAAATGCTCTATTTATATTTGAGCCTGAGGAAGTATCGATCGCGATACCGTAAAATCGGAAAATCCTATCCGGCGTCCGCTCGACGCCTTAATCATCGGCATAGGCAACGCCCGCAACTACAGCCATGTATTGCGGGTTCTGCTGTATTTCATATGAAGGCGCACGTAACGATTTATTTCCCTCCGGTGACCCAGAGTTTCGGTCGAATTTAAATTTTTTGGACATCGTAGATCCTCGTGAATAATTTGAAGACTTTTAGAAGTTTTTAATTCTCGGTTTTCATTAATTACTTGGTGGCTAGAGGCAGAAAAAACCTATCATACGTAATTGTAATTTTTCTAAATTTAGTTTCTTCGTTATAATTTCTTTTTTTCATACATCAGTCGTTCGGTATTTAGCATATTTTTTGAAGCTTTGATGATCTTCAATTTTTCCTTTCATTGTTACCCATTTCGAATTGGTGTAAAATTTTCCGCAACCAATTTCTCTTGTGATTTTAGCCGACTCGGTCAATTCGCCTTGGAAAACGAACCAAAAATCATCGTGATGATTATATCGAATTCATAACAACCCTTACTAAGCTTTGAGGTCGCCCGTTGGCCAAATTGCAAGGCTGTCGCTAAACTCTGTGCAAACTTCACCATAATAATATCGAAACTCTTGAGAAGAATAATTCCGCAATATTTCTTGAAAGTACCGATTAAATGCTTTTTTTATATTTGAGACTGAGGAAGTATCGATAGCGATACCGTACAGACGGAAAATCCTGACCAGCGTCCGATCGACGCCTTAGTCATCGGCATAGGCAACGCCAGCAACTGCGGATATGTATTGCGGGTTTGGCTGTATTTCGTTTGAAGGCGCTGGTAACGATTTATTTCCCTCCGGTGACCCAGCGTTTCGGTCGAATTTAATTTATTGGACAACATGGATCCTCTTGAATATTTTT
>JASJUZ010000121.1:0-242658 GCA_037159825.1 Tupiocoris notatus | reverse complement strand
TAATTATATATTCTACAGAAATGTATAATAATATTATACATTTCTATAGAATATATAATTACTTAGATGTGATATGTAATAGAAGTGATATTTAATTTGTTACTATTACATATCACATCTAAGTAATTATATATTCTACAGAAATGTATAATAATATTATACATTTCTATAGAATATATAATTACTTAGATGTGATATGTAATAGAAGTGATATTTATTTTAATTTGTTACTGATTGATTATATAACATTTTAATTTTATTATTCATACTCAGTAAAATATGACACAATTAGAGTCTCTTACAAAATTTTTTTTTAAACAATTATTATTTAGAGAGAGCGAATAAATTTATTGCGTGGAGGCGTGATTCTTACGATGAACTCGATTGGACGAACAAAAAATGTAATGATCAGCTCGATAATCAACGATAATCGCGCATTTCGGTTTATTTACTCCGCCGTTTTAAATAGTCCACTTTTCAGGACTGGCAATTCAACTGATATTGATCTCAACCGTAGTAAAATCCGCTTGTAAAGACAAACGGGATACACGATTCAGCTGTTGTAAAACGGTTAGTTTCCATCTCAGTCACTTCCGCATCCGTTTTCATCGTTGAATTATCTTTTCAAACGATTATGAACCCGGTGAGCGGTGGATTGAAGGGAGGGAGAGTTAATCGCTTGGAAAATTGTCCCATTTTCATCCCATCATCTAAATGTCTTCCGTGAAGTCTCAACTTGAGGACTGACTGCTATCTTATCATATCGCTTGTACAAACCCATCAACATTAACGAGAAATCCGTTTAGTACTGAAACGTATAATCCCCCATTTTGACTTTGGCCTTTTATTCTTCGTTTTCATTCGCTCGCTGTTATATTCGGTAGAACTGAATTCGCATTTTTTTTTTTTTTTGTTCATACCGACGATGAAATATTTTTTAATGATCCAGTGAGTTAAAGATGATATTTATAGTTGAAGATAATATTTTAACTATTTATTATCAATGTATTTAATTTATTAATTTGATTAATTTCTAGTAGAAGATTATACTTTATAATTACCCATATCATACGGGCATTTTAGATCGTCTGACTCCATTCTTGAGGCAATTTAGAAGTGGAAGGAACGTCTTTCAATTATTTGGGAAACGAGAAATAACAATTTTTATATTATTATGGAAGGACCACTCCAAACGACCACTCCTGATGGATTGGACCACCTTCCATAATAATAAAGAAGTCCTTAAAATTTGAGTAGCTCTGAAGTTCCACATTTTTGTTATTTTTTCCTTTTCAGTGTTTATTTTATAGGCAAATAACTTTGAATTAGGTTTTATTATTTTTTTTAAAGTTTTTTCTTAAAAGATTTTTTTAATATAATTTATTTTTTCTATAAAATATTTTTATAAATACAAAAGATACAGAAGTAATATCAGAAGTACTCAAAGATTAAAGCAATTGTTTTGTCCCAAAATATTAAATGAACGGAACTGGAGAAAAACAAAAAGAAAAAATAATAATAATACAAATGGTATCCTTAAAATGCATAAATAAGTAGCTAATAGAATGAATCAAAATTATTCAAGATTATTTGCACTTAATATTGAATTTTTCATGAACGCGAAGAATAACAATAAATTTAATACCTGGAATGACATGAGCACGTTACCTTCGATTTGATGGAGGAATGAGGAGTTTGGAATCATTTAGATGTATTCCTGGATAGACTGGAACGATGGATTTTTCGAGAAAAGGCCTCCATTATTTTCAACCTTACTGATTTCGGTCCATCAGATCAGAAATTGTTCCATTTTGAATTTTCCGCACACGTGTGAATCCGCCTCATATACATATGACAATCGAATGTTTGGATTTTTTCGATCGACCATTGAGATTCGAAAAACGAAAAGCAACCAATTTCGTACAATAATACTCTTACCTACCAATTTTCGCCAGCCTATGGACAACGTCTAACTAGGAAGGATGAGATATGTGAGTTAGGATAACGAAGGCCTGAATTCGGACCTCGAAAAGGGACATTCGGGCGGAAGGGTAATACTATCCCAGTCGCCTCGTACTATAGTGATTTCATTTAACCGTCAGTCCGCATTAGGCAAAACGATTTGTTACCCCGTCGAACCGTCAAGCAACCCTGGAAAAAGCGAGGCAACGGCGGATTTTTTCTCGCCCGTCCTTTTTTTCAAACGTAATTCGGAACCTGTTTCCCAGTTCGGGTTTTCACGGGACGAGAGTCTCGCCTCCGGTTGACGAAAGATCACACGCGGCTACCCTCACACCTAATGGGCTCCGGCTATGCAAATCCTCGACGATTCCTATCACCGAAAACCCCCGGAATCCGTCCGTATCCCGTTCATTTGGGATCGTCCGTCCGCGACTCTTTTTATACGAACCGGGGAGAGCCAATTTCGCCTCTAATTCCATTTCGGCTTTGTCCTCTCAACGGATAGAATATTTCAAAGCGGCCCGAGTTTGGCACATTTTCCAGACGTAAATAGCGACGATTGCGTCAGGCTCATTGTTAAATCTCTATTTTGGGCCGTGGCCAATATTGGCTTCCGACCGAAATACGAGTAGAGTTCGTAAATCGTTAGTGAAAGGTCTGATGCGACTGTCACGTGTCAGGAGAAATGCACTCGAGTATCCGAAGCTTGAGTTTGAGCCTTTTCAATGTCCAATTTCAACACTCGAGACTGACTTTTCACTCCGCATGCTCTCAAAAAATTTTCTAAAGCTGAATTAATTCTGCATAAAATAAATACATTAAAAATACATTTAATACTCAACTATTACAGATCGCATTCGTAGAATGTCTCTAATTTTTCAAACTTTGGATTTTATATCAAAATCAACGTAAAACTGAGGGTTTTTCATGTGACAGCGAAGGCTTGAAGGTGACAGCGACTAGAATTCACTCTTTGACTCTAGGTAGATGTGTGATGAGTACAGTAAAATACGGTTCGTTCCACTTGTGGTGGCAGAGTTCGTTCGAATGCGCCGAGATTTCTTAAATGGCTGTGAACTTGTTAATGATGCTAAAAAATCGGGATTTTGCCAATGAAAAACACTTCTTCTTTTAGCACTTCATTTGCAGTAAATTGGCGTGAGTACATTTTCTAACTTTTGCTTTCTTCGTCGACTACACCCATCGGTCGGATTTAGTCATAAATTTCGCGTCCATTCCTTCAATTTTTAATATACATATAGCTAATTAAAGAACAATAAAAACGTTTACCACGCTATAATGAATCATATAGTTAATGAAGCATTATAAATGAGAACATTAATTTTTTGTGATTATAGTAGTCGAAGAATTACTTGTTCTTACCTCAGCTGTGATCAAATATATATATTTTTATATATTATTCATTGTTTTATATTCTTGAAAATATTGAAGAAATTTACGAACTTTTTTTCCGCGAAATCAAACCGTTGAATGTACTTGACAAAGATATTAGTCTGAAAAGCGAAACCGTGTACTTCTGAAACGTCACTTCATACTAATAAAATTGAAGAAGAGCTTTTCAATGGCAGAATTTTTCGCATCAATGTTAAATTATTCATTATGGCTGCTTTTGTTTTTACTTGTCGACGTTAAAATTTATTACCTGTGGCGCTAAATCCTGCTAATCGATTTTCGGGTTTTGTACAGGTAGCAGTCATAATAAATTAGTTGAGGTAATTGAGTAAATTTTTATTCCTCTCCTAAGCCCATTATTTTAATTTGTTTGATGAAAAATTGAAAAAAGATCCATTGTGGTGATTAATAGGCCCCTCATATTCGTTCAAGAAACACTGTAACAATTTGCGAGAAATTCACTGATGTCCGAGAATTCCTTCACTTGACGGAATTTTATGCAAGATCAGGATTCAAATATTTGGAGTAGACACATTTGAAAATTAAAAATATTTATCCGAGAGAGAATACCTGCAGAAAAGAATGATCCTGCTTCTACGATTGAATTAGTGAAAAAAAAACACTGAGCTATTATACAATTACTCAAAAATTTCACACTTCATTTCCAGGATATTGGACTTTTAGAAGGTTATCGTTTTCTACGAAGGCTGTTTCATTATTTCCCTATATTTCTCCAATCTACCTGAGCAGTTGAGCAGTGAGCACTTCTGGTTTTGAAGTCAATATTCTCGTTCAATCACGGAAAACCTAATCGTTCGTGAACAGGTGATAGAAGGCGATTCAGGAATAACACAAACTGTTCATACTGGGAGAATCTCATTATGACGGTGGAAAAGCAATTGAATGGTATTGAAGGAATGAAGTAATAGAATCTTGCCCGAGTTTCACGAACGCTTCAGGAACAGGAGAAACTTGGAGGGCTCTGAGCGTTGAACATTGTCGCCTTGATTAACGGCCCAAGCTCTGAACGGGTCGTCTGACGATGAAGGATTGAGACGGCACAGCGAAGGGGGAAGGTTCCTTCGAACTGATTAACATTTAAATGAAGTCCGTTGATAGGGTTTGGAGTAGATCCGAAGTCAACGCTGCGGTAGCGCTATGACTTTCAAAGAGGAATAGAATTCTGATTCGGATTTCGTCAAAATGAGGTGAGAAGGAGTGGCGAAATTGAAAAATGAAAATAACCTTTAGCGAGAAACCGATTCGAAAATAAGTTCGATAATTTTTGCCGTCGTTGGCCAGATATTCAACGGGGGGAAATAATGCGTGAAAACACAGGTCTGCAACAAAAAAAAAAAAAAACTGCATACGATTTTTTTACTGTTTCCCATGGATTAATGCATGCTAAAACAAAAAGTACTCAAAAAATTCATCAAGGCTAGTTTTCTTGCAAAACTGTTTTTTTTAATATCACATTCGGTGTTATTCAGCGTAAAACCTCAATTCGGTAGTTGCTTCCAAGTTCAATTTTATGAATTGCATGCATTTTTTCACTCTCATATTTAGTCATGTCACTTCCAGGATTGATGCACAGAAAGAGAGAATAGGGAATAAGTGGTGGGATATTTGTTAAGTAGAAGAAGCGTAAGGATGCCCAAAATCATGTCATAACACGTCGCTCATTTGGTTTTCTGACAAGTCAGGATGCCTTGCTGTATGCAGTGGAATAACATTGTGAGGAACAATGCCATGAAACTTTCAAAAGATGCTGCTGAATTACAAGAAAACTGTACGTGATGGAGGAAAATGGGGGTCATTTTTGGATTCAGCACACCAATGAACATAAAATTTAGCTAAAATATTCTATGCAGCTGATCAAGAAAAATATTTTTGCAGGCCTGTGCAATCTATCCAATTGGATAAGTGCAATATATTTTATCGTATAAGTGCAATATTATTTATTATTTTTTATGGTTATAATATTCTATCAATTGTAATTTTTGTTGTTGAGTACGTCCATCGGTTTTCCATAAAAATCACTCAAACTTCATATTCATGCGAGTCCAGACCAATTTCTACACCATAAGTTCCATCAATGATTGCACTGTAGACGTCGCTGACTACCTAGCCCTCTTCGCTCCATGGCCTAAGTTGATTTGACTGTGAATTATGTACTATTTACAATCGGTCGTGCTATATTAATATTTTATTGATTCTTCGAACAAGGTACCATCTCCACAATCGTGTTAAAGTAATCGATTTGTGGCAGCAGTGTTTGCAGCATATATCATCGCATTAGTGCTTTTTTTATTGGTTAAAAAGGACTGATGTCAATCGAGATCGGCATAACTTTAAATTCTATTTTCTGGGCAATGAATATCCGAGTACATTCTATCTTTATTGTCAATTCAACGACACTATTACCGATTCGAGCTCTAAAATAATCCCAGATAAAATCTCATTCCACTAAAATATAATTCCTATCCATTCAATCTTGTCTGAATCGTAGATTATATCTAAAGCGTTGGTTATCATCCGAAATATGAAGATGTAAGCTTGAATAATATATTTATGTTCAACACTACTCGCAGCAAATCCAACGACACTCTTCCTAATACAATTTATCAAGCTCTCAGCTCAGGATGAACATTTGAAATCGCTTCAAAAGAAACACGCATTGCAAATAAGTACATGTGAATTCGAATTAGCATAAAGCCACTGAATATGCGTTTAGCGCATTTTTGCAGACCAGACGGCCTTCATCTCCTTTTCTTCCTCTCCAGGCATCACTTTGCAATTCAAATGACTCCAGCGAGGTTCGTCGCTGGGTGAAATGACATTTAGAAAAACCGCCGTCTCAGCCGAAATTAGGAGTTTATAAGAGCATCCCGAGGTGTCATCCAACGCTGGAACAGGCAAATGTCATTATTAAAATTAGGAAAGGTCCTAGTGCCCGAGGGGCCTGGCATTACAATAAAGTTCCTTAAAAAAAAAGAGAGAAAAATACAAGCAGAGCTTACGTAATGCTCATAAATAGTCATTCTCCTCCTTTCATGGAAAGAAGTTTGTCCTAGAAGTTGTACGATCGTTAGATAATCCTAAAAGCCTTGTAACTTACGTACTTGGAATAGTAACAGCTAAAATAACTGTCCCAAGTGAACGAGAAGATGATTCATTCTGAGGAAGAATTCAATGGAACAATCAAAAGTACTATAAAAAAAATAATTAATAAAATAAATAAATAAAAATAATAAAATGTAAAAAACACTATTTGATGCTATTTGGCTCCTTAACAAAAATCATACGAATTCCGTTTCATGCATCAGAGAATAGAATTTTAGAGGAAAGGCAGTAGCTTGTATTTGTATATTTATGTCATTAAGAACAATGACCGCCGGAATTTTTGAGGTAAAAAATAAGAAGATAATAATAATGGGAGTGATGATGACCTTTCAGCTGAAAAAGGATATAATCCGAAAAGGCTTGTACCTTACGTACTTGGAATAGTGACAGTTGTTGAAATAACTGTCCCAGTGACGGAGAAAATGATTCATTCTGAGGAAGAAATCAATGGAACAATCAAAGGTAATATAAAAAAAAAAAAAAATTGAAAAAAAAAACACTTCTAGATTTTGATTCTCTGGTGCAAGAAGCGGATTCTGCAGGTGTTTTGAAGTCGAAATGCAAAGGTGATTTTTCGGAACGAGCTAAATAGTTGGATTTTTCACGAAATTCGCTGAAAAATATATCAAATAAATTACACTATTTCCAACGTCACGTAACTTCTGCAAGGGCGCTCGTATTATGCTGATATAGTTATAACAAAAGCAACGATACCGAAGGTATTGTTTTTTTCTTATCGAAATCAACCCAAAGCCAATCTCGTATTGTTCTCCGTCCTGTTGTTATTATTAGTCGACTTTTGCGATCTATATGAGCGTCTGTAGAGTAATGAAACTCACCTGCACAGTGTATTGCGGGTATTCCGATGGAATCGATTCCGACCGAAGAGGATATAGGTGAATCTTCTCGGTCATTCCGCATCAACCGCCCGTTTTCCTCCGCCTGTTCAATCCTTGCAGTGGAGAGACTGCTGTGTGCAGCTTCTTGTTAAAGTTGCATGTCACGTACTGTACCGCCGGGCGAATCGTCCTTCACCACCACGAATGATACGATCGGAAAATAGTAAAGAGTAAATTCGATTGTTCTATCCGTCGCTCCTACACCTGCACTGTCTTTCACATCTTGACAACCGAAGGTATATTGGATTGTGTGAGGTCGTGTGTAACTTCTTTTCTGACATTTTTCTCTCATTTATTTCCGAGCATTTCGGTCACGAGCCGAGCCTACTATGGAATATTGAACTGACGGGAGTTCAAGAAAGGCAAAAAAAAATAATAATAAAAATACCTGGAAACGCATGAGAACGAGCAGACATGTTGTCCCAACAAGTGAAGAAATCGAATTTGAGAGTGGATCAATGATGTTTGTTCACCGAAAGAGTTGAATTCTGATGAATTTATTCGGAAGGAAGACGAAATTCAAGACGATCTGATGTACCTCTGTATCTAATGCGAAGGAAAATAAATTCGTCAGTTAGTCCAGAGACGCAGCAATTTATAAATATATTTTTTGATTAATTATTCATTTATATTTATTCATTAATTATTATTTTTCTTTTTAACACCCTCAAAGTTTGATCTTTTACGTTTCGAGGTAAGTAGAGTTCGAATGTCGAATAAAATAATTTCTACCCGTCCGCCCTCAAAACTATTCTGACGGAAACTATGAAAGCCAAAATAATTCAAATGATTACGAAATAGCAACATTGGTCTAACAATTCCCTAATTCTTTAGCCAAATCGCTTCTATAATTTTAAAGGTCTTTCAGGGGTTTTCAAAGAGAGGAAAGTTCGTATTTTTGAAAGCTTTTCGGACCAAGGTGTCTTTTGTATCAATTTCTATACGTTTTTGAACGCTGAACGGAAGGAGACAATAATGGAGTCGTTAGATTTAATGGTTCTCGAGTTATCACAGCTTTTTGTGCCAAATTCGAGGTTTTTATGATTTTTTCAAGATGGCATAACTCATGACTTTTCAGAGCTATGAAACACGTTCTATACTCGTTCTATGCTCGTCCAACACTCGCTTCAGCTCTGTGGTGTGAACTTAATCTTTAATAAAATAATTCAGAAAAATAAAATAATTAAAATTACGACAGTAGCTAAGGTGGTTTTTTTTTATACTTACCAAACTGTAAATATTATTCTAAACAATATTATACTGATTTATATTTAACTGATTCAACTACAAGACTGCATCACCTTAAGCCAGCATTAACCGAAATAATTTATGGAAGCAGGGAAATCACGGAAAATTCTCCTACGCTTTTCAGACAAAGGTATATTCACTACCCATAAATTTCTAATGATTTTGGTACACTGAATCGAATGAGACTATGACGGAGAAAATAGCTTTAAAAGTTCACGAGTTATTGCAGCTTTCGTGCGAAATTTTTTGTATTTTCAGAAATTCGGTAGGGGAATATAAAAAAATCATTAAATCAAATCAAATATAAATCAAATTAATCAAATCAAATATAAAAATCGTTCTATACTCGTTGGCATGGTTGTCAAACACTCTTCAGATGTACTGCTAGGCTAATAATTTGAAAATCAAGAAAAATAAAAACCATTAAAATTACCATCGATGTTTAACGGGGTTTTTCTTGTAGTCACCGATGTGCTTTGAGGTGGAAATGCTCACCAAAATATTCAAGTCTGTGGTCTTCTTAAATCGTAAAGCAAAGGAATAATAATGCAATGTACAATTATTGCAGCGTTCTTTATGCTCTGTAAAACTTTTGCGAATCTGACGAAAACCGTTCTGGATAACGAGCGATAAAGATATTCTTCCGACTTTCCATTCGTTTCAATTCCTAACACATACGACGAAAATCCAAAACTGAAATAGATTCAGTGTCCATAAATTTTTCCCCTCTAATGTGAGAAAGGAATATCTAACCCTTCAACATTTATCGCTCGTTTGAATCGTTTCGCCTGAGCTCGGGTCTGCCAGGTGAATCGTGTATCGTACATATTTTCAAATAACAATTCCGATATGATCGGGACAATATATGATACGCATCAGGCCTCGATACATTTGTTCGCTACAGAGGGAATTATTGCGATGCAGAGCAGACCTGTCACTGGTGCAGGGCGATCGATTTACGGTGCGGTTCAACTTGTCAAACACTTAGTTCTGCTCGAAACGTTTGACATTGTTCGCAAATAACAACGACATGTTCCAGTCGATTATCTAATGGGCCGAATGAGATGCTAATTGAAGCTTCATTATTGAAATCGGGTCTGCCGCTGTCATTTTCGGACGAGAAAGCGTAGCTAATTATTTTTAAATATCATCAGAATGCTTCGATAATTTTTTTTCAAGTCAGTTATCGAAAACAACAGCTAAGCTCTGATCGTTAATTTTACTCACTACACATTGAAACATGAATACGATGTATAATAAAATATATACTTTGAGTCGAATTTCGGATGGGATCCCGTGGAGCTGGAGGATCTTTCGAGAGTGGGCCAACGGCTGTAAATTTCTCTTAAAATTCGTTCTTACACAAAAGGTAGAAATACTTTCACAAGGGTAAAAATTGCCTAAGAATTTTTTCAATGTTGTTTAATTATTGGACCCCAATTATTTCCAGTCTCTTCGGTTATTCGAAAATAAAATCGCTGCAAATGGCTGTACAGTGGTAATCAACTGTACAGTAGTGATTATTCCGAACATTTGTGAACGTTCGGCATTTGCCAATTAGTAATGGTCATTTTAATAAATTTTTCTTAATATTTTAATTGGAAGATAAATTTTTTGCCTTACTTTATAGTTGAAGAGAGTGTTCGACGAGCATTATAAAGAGTATAGAACAATTGTTATAGCTCCAAAAACTCATGAGCTATAACATCATGCCAAATTTCTGAAAATCTCCTAAATTCATTACAAAAGCTGCGATAACTTGAGAACTAATAGATCGGCCGGCCCCTAAATGATCTCATTCGATTCAGCCGCCAAAAATCTAAAGGAATTGATACCAAATACAATTTTTTCTGGAAAACGATGGAAAATAAATGAATTTTCTCTCCCCCAAAAATACCCTTATAATCGAGATAACGATTTGGTTAAAGAGTTGAGCCATTTTTTATTGGATATTCAGATTCTACATGCCTTGAAACGTAAAACTTTAAATTTTGAGGGGTTAAATTAAAAAAAAAAGTCTGGCGATTACATTGGTTTATTATTAAATAATATACCAACACAGTCACCTCAATCGGAAAATCCAATCCAAGTAAAAATAGTATTTCTATAGACTTATTCAAATAACCGCTTACCACAATTTCAATTCAAATGAGCCTTTCCGAGTCACCCTTTCGTCCGTTTCCGTTCGGATTCTGTCCACTCTCAAAACCTGACATGGCAGAAGGCCGGTAAGGTTTTCATTTTCATGTTAATAGAAACCTAACTAGTTATGGTTTCGGTTGATTGCGGTTCAGACTCGAGCCGCAATAAGAGGAAGAGGGTTCGAGCCCTCCGACGCACTGCTTCGGTCGCCTGCACATATATCACGATATTAGAGCCAGGATTTGGAATTAATTTCCATCCCCGCAGTTCGCCCAGATAGGGATTTCGCAGGAGAAGAATGACGATGCGAACCGTAGCCCGTTCGGATCTCTTCGACTGATTTACATTCGCGCGCTTCTTATTCAAACATGCCTTATTTCCTGTTAGCGCTCGAGAACAGCTTGGTGGAAATGATTCGACTCGAAAACAATAGAGGAGCGAAAAGCGATCCGAAACGGAGCCCAGTGAAAGAAAATTAATAGTAATTGTGATGAATAAAAATCGGACGATTTATACAGACAATTTTATTGCTGCGTGTTACATAGAGTCCCCTTGTGACAGGGATTTTCGAATGATATATTTTTTGTCGAAAGAGCGTTTTTATCTATTGTAGTTCGTCACCTAATTTATTAATTTTAATTTTTAATATTTCTAATTTTTTTTTATTAATTCTTATTAGAAATTTGTCTGAAATGGTTAGGCGTTTTCATTGGCTCTATAGTCATTCGGATAATGAATTGGTTAGACGAGAAATACGGAGGAACCTCTTTTATAATCTAAAACAAACAAATAAACTGCATACAAGTTTTTCCTGGAGGAAAAAAATTGTGGCCGGAAAATCTACCGACGTCAGATCTCGGCATAATTACGTCAGAACTACATGAACGAGCGGCTTCTCATTAGAGATTAGTCAGTTTTTGAAAGGCATTCTCGGGAAAAAGGAAATTCCCCGCCGAGCGAAAAGCAGAACAAGTAGGAACCGCGGCTTTTATTAACGGCGGAAAGCCAGGGAAAAGATTAGTGTTGACAAAATTAATGACGAAAAAACTCTTGTAATTAATCCGGGAAAAAATGGTTACGTGACTCTGCAGTAGACGCTAACTCCTTGAACTTGGGGGAATCAAAAGAAGTATAAAAGAAAAGGCAAAGCTCGCAGCGTCGTTCGTGAAGAGGTTTTATTTCAAAAGAATTTTCAAGCTTCGGAGGCTGAGGTAGGGAAAAAGTGGAAAACATTTTAGACTGAGCGATTGCTTTTTGGAGAAAACTAATTCCTCCATAGTCGAACATTTTCGCATTCGTCGAATCCGGTTGTTTTCTTGGAAAGCGAAAAATCGTTGAAAACATTTATCCTTTTTTCGGTAGGAAAGAAATTTTTCGAGCTATTTTATAGTTAAAATTCACAAAACGCTTTGAAACGAAAGGTGAATTCAAGATGAAAATTGAATTCTGCATTTGAAAAATTGGACTCTAGCCCAATTCTACTCAATGATATAATTAATTACCTATATAAATTACATTTTATAGTTATTAAGATGAACTAAGTGGCGGAAGTCTGACAGTAATTAATTACATGAAATTACTCATACGATCATCATGCAACTTCGGTCAATACTCCAATCTAATATCTTCTCTGGTGTCACGGTGTCGCGTAAAATGCGACAGTTCGCAATTCCATTTTGCGTATTATTTTCCTTTTCGTCGCATTTCTTGATGTCCAGAGTTGTGATGGGGAGAAAAACCAGGCGACTCATTCTCCGATTTTTTTTTGGCTAGCCGAGCACTTTCGCCCATTCGAGCATCTTCAGGGCTGTGGCCCCTATGGCTCGACGTCACCCTGAAGATGCCCAAATGGTCGAAAGTGCTCGGCCAACCAATAAAGAGTCGCCTGGTTTTCCTCCCCTTCACAACCACCGGACATTTTCCATATTATTTATGTTTCAATTTCAATTTTTTCCCAGTTCAATTAATATTTTTGAAAAATCGCGTTTCGCATCTTTTGTCGTATTAGGCGAACATCTTTCGCTGTATGGAATTGACGTAAATTGCGTTCCATTGTTGGCTGTCAGTATTGTTCGATTTACCAGGATCGGTATAATTATGACGCCCGGTATAATAATGAGGATTGACGCCTCTGCTTATTAGGAATGCACGTGCTCTGTCAATCCGTATATTTGAAATTGAATGCACCTTCGTCGGACGTACGGTCTTTACGATACAACGCGCTTGCCGAGATAGGGCGGACCAGTTCGGTAATCGCATTGGTCAGGCTCGTGTTGCGCTTCTCTGCCCGCTATGCATGGACAATACCTTGAAAGTAGAACACTGATTTGTAATCATGCATAGTGATGAAGGCATCAAGGCCCGTCGGCTGAAGGTCAGATAGAAGAGGCCTGACGCACAGGATCAACTGGATAGACTATCCCCATGTTACCGCAGTTCCCTTTGTGACATAGTGGCTCAGCTGACTACATTATGCACCTGATTAACGGCTCAACTAACGGGCGGATAAGAGAGTGAGAGGAGGCGGAATTGCGGAGAGCGAAGCGGGCGGCTTTCATTATTACATGGACCAACGGGCTCTCCGTAGCCGCCAAAGAACGAAGCAGTCTAGCGGCAAACGAGGGACTCGACGATGCTTAGCCCGATGACGACCAAGCACCGTTCCATCTTCCGATTCCTGCACGATATGCACGGATACAGATAAAATGAACTGTGCATAGAACACACAGTACATCAATGTTTGAGTCGGTGATGAGTCCCAGTGTATTTGATTCTTCTGTTAGTGATGACTTTTATAAACGCTTGAAATCATTTAGGATTTTCATCTTCCATCTCTGAACAGTACCTACGGCTGTTCAATGTAGGAACAATGAACAGTCAATGACAATCAATGTGGCTCAATTAACACTATTTTTAGAACCATTCTCGTGACACCGCAACTTCAAGACCTATCAGCTCTGCGTGTACTGTATTTTAGGCCTGTACGTGAAGAACCAAAATATCCTTAATAAAAGTTAGTATACCTATATTAAATTATATTAATAATGATTGAAATGATTAATAAAGCGTTGATAAATATTAAATTATTATCATTATAAATTATTATTATTACTAATAAAATAAATATTAATAAAAATAACTAAATTATATCATATTAAATTAATACTCCCTCAAAACATCCGTTAAAAATATAAAAAGTTATTTAAAAAAGTATAATTAATCATTTTTGAATAGTATCTTAGTCTACTCCAAGGGCAGTAAAAATATCGATAGATAAAAACCAGATTCAACCTGTTGATATACCTATAAACTCATGCATCAACATTAATTCGTCAACGTTATTCCCAGAACGAGAAAACTCCTGATGGTGATGGTCGTCGCAATGTCTTTCAATTCTAAGTTGGACAAGAAGAGGGTAAAACTTTCGAAATTTGTCTCCGAGCCCAAACAAGTGCTAAAAAGTGTTGCGAAGAAAATTATTTGAGGAAACGCGTCCAAACGGACCTAAGGCGCTTGGCAGTTGACATAACTCGCAGACAACGTTCGCAAATGTCTGCAGACTCAGTTCGCTGTACGGCCGTAGCTCGGGTTTCGTACCCTTCAACTGGGGCAGCAGGAGCGACTAGGGTGGTGAGTTGAATATCTACCAACCTGGATCTCGGCAGTTTGTACGCTGTCTCCCGCAGGCTTCCCGCACTACTTGGTGCGAGATCTCACCCTCACGTCTCTCCAGCTCGCTCTATCACGCTGGAAAAGGCCCATTCATTCACAATGAGCTGTTGCCTCTTCCACTCCCAGTTCACCTGGAAGGAATATATCAATGTTGAACCCTCCATCCACCTTCGCGCATCGCAACAGCGCGAACTGAGTCCTCTTTGTAACATTGGAGTGTTGTTAAGCTTCCGGAATGAGTTATCACATGCAGAACAACTACCTACTCCCCACTATCAACTTCAGTCATAGCGAACCATCAGCCCCTCTCATAGTTCCAATACTCGAAGGCCGAATACTCCACGGGGTTCGGTTGAATACGGCAGTCGGTCACTCTTAATACCGAATTTCCAAGCTCCATCGTGCTCTGACCTTGATTCGAGTCCACATTCGTTAGATAACTGCGTAAAAATCTACGTATTTGACAGGAAGAATGACTTGTCCACTTCTTCTCCACTGCTTTATTCAAGCGAAATAGGAGTAGGACTATTATTTATGATAATATCATATGTAATTTTGTAGTATCATTTTATTATCATTATTATTATTTTGTAATTTTGTAGTATCATTTTTATTATCATTTTATAGTATCATTTTTTTGAATATGTAATTTTGTAGTATCATATTATGTAATTTTGAGCTCTCGAGCCCTAAATAAATAAAAATCTTCCTCCCTATCGGGCATCCTCATGGCAGCATAAGTCCAATGTTCCCTATATATAAAAATGTGACTTATTTCTTTTTTTTTAATGAAAATTTGGCTCATTTCCTTTTTTTCTTTTTTTTCACAATTGAACGAGCATGAGATGATGGCGGGCGAATGCTCATGAGCGACTACTTCTCCTCCCACGTTTCTATTTCATGACACCGCGATCTCTTAGTGGATATATTGCATCCGCTGCATGCTTGGGCATGCTTCACGTCTGGAAAAGCCAACAGGTCATGCGTAGTCTCTAAATTTTAGACTAGCAGGGCTTCTCGTTGTGAACTGCCTATAAGCATCTGAAAGAGATCAGATCCCGAAGCCCCTACTGAGCTAGAGTAACGTCTCCCCCAGCTCCCGAGGCGTTTTCGTAGCCCCTCTTTTAATTTTTGGCCACACCGGCTTCGTAGCTGGGTTGCGAACTCAAGCCTTTTAGAATCAAAACAGACGCCTCAACTGTTCCACCCACGAAAGCCGGGTCCATGATGTAGTTCTATTATTTTGAAGATACTTACTATTAAGAGAGCATAACTGGTGAGTTATTGCATCTCAAAATGTTAATAATTAGAAACTGTTGTAACTAGATGGGCTCAGATTTTATTGTAAACTTTTTTTAAATAAAGAAGCAGTTGGAAAAAAACTATTAATAGAAAACGCTCACTACGATTATATCACCAATGACAAAAACTGGGCCGTTATTTTTATTTCGAGCGCTTTCGCCGGTTATGCCGATTCTTATTTTATTATTTTCCTCTACATTTTACTTCCTTGCTTATAAAGGATTTTCTACTATCTTGTTCACGCCAGTTCACAGTCTACGTAGCCTGCTAGATATCTTTTGTACTTAGTAACTCGTAGGCAAAGCGTCGTTTCGTTGTCATGCACCGACCTACTATCGCCCGACGGATTATCGCGTTCGGTTTCGCTCGGTTCGTTCCTTCACTTCAGTTCGCCATCGGCCGTCACACAGCCTAGATTGACGCTGAAATAGTTCAATTTGCTGCCGATTTCGCCGCCATTTACGTTACACTTTTTAGTGTCGTAAATGTTTTTGTCATCAATTCGCCGTAAGTAGTCGACCGACAATCTCGGCTGCATGAGCATATAAATTGGATTTCGTCAACTAATTCGACAAAATTTTAATTTTTGGCACAGTGGTTTTGAAAGTACCAGCTCGTATCGCCCAACCACGTGCTTGCCGTCGTCTGTAGTCGGATCGTCGTGTTGGAGTCGTCGTTTTGCCAAGTTACCCCAGCGTCACCGGCGCTCAAGACGACTGTCAATCGCCACATCGGGCACGGCGTTTAAATTCAATTTGGGTAACTTGCGCGTCGAGACTGCTGCGTCGCTTCGCCAGGTCGGATCAATCCGTTTTTCGTTATTTTTTTTTATATAAAATCGGGCTCTTCGAAATTATTTTCGAACGACGTCAAATCGTCGATATTTAGTTTATTTTTTCTCTTTTTTTTTTTTAATTTCTTTATTCAGGAGCTCCGTCTAGGTAGGTAGGAATTCCAAGCCGCGTTAATTTTCTTCGAATATACATATTTTTGCTTTCAACTGAAAGTTTTTGAGTTTAGTTCTGTTTATTTTCCTGCTTTCTCGATCAGTCATTTCAGTTTCGGATTTTGTGTGCACAGATAAATTTCTCGTGCATCGAATTGGCGAAACATATCTCATGATTCTAAAATTACTTGCCCCAGTACTTGGGAGTTTCGAGCTTTTTGTTTCGGCCAGTCATAGACACTGTTTTTGAGTAATAATTCCCCAAGGGGTGGAATGATAATTATTGATCTTCTGGGATAGGTCGACATTAACCAAAAAAAACTAAAAGAACCAATAGATACCGAAACTAGCATCTCGTTTTTAAATGATCCAGATGTTCCTGAACCTCCACATGCTTCAATTTTCCCATCACTCATGAACTTTTGGGATTCAAAGCAACTACGAATCCGTTATAATGGATTGGTGACAAATTGGCGAAGTAATCCCACCCTGGTCAACAGGCGGAATCCCAACGCCAATAAAACGTGCATTTTATGTGGTATTGTATGACTATAGAAATTCAACCGCTGCGGGAACAGGACTGACGAAACTGGCGAGTGGTTAGTCTAAAAGCCTCCAACCCTTTCCTATCACCAACCTTTCCGAACCAGGATTGCGCCACGGTTTCGTTTGAAATATTTTCGCGAAAGAGATGGCGATTGGATGGAAGAAACGCCAATGAAATAGGGTGGGTTTGGGGATTGAAAAGCTATTTCCTATCCACGCTGGTAACCCTCTCAGACCTTCCAACTTTCATCGTTTCCTGCGACAATTCTTTACGTTTTCCTTTTTCCCCGTATTTCTCGCCTTTTTTCCCTCGCTATACAATATTTTCTGTCCGGCTAAGAGCTCACTGTTAACTGATCCGATTTATTACCGCTTTAGATTGGCAAGTTTAACTCCGCTTTTAAACTATTTCATCTCCAGTGTAGACGATAATTAATTTTAACTGAAACGATGCACTAAAGCTGATATGGTAGTCTACCTTTCATCGTTTCACTTTTATAAGACCATCATATTTCATCATAGGTAACCAAAGAGGCCGGAATTCACCAGGAATAAAACTGAGATTAAACTGGACTAAACTAGCCACCAGAGATTTAATTTTTCAAGTGCTATATACATTCGAAGCATTCGAGAATGATTGAGTATAATTAAATTTTGCGGTAATATTCCAAAGAAATAACGAACGAAGAAAGAACGAACCGCATGAATATCAATGATCTGCATTTTTCGACATTTTTTTAATTAAATACACTCGATGACGACCGCTCTTAGTAAGTTTAAAACCTAAAAGTCAACTGCCGACTCGAAGTTTTCATAACGAATTCGCGGCGAAACGATAAAATAAGAAAAGTGTAGAATGACGTTAGCGTTGAAAAGAGGAAAAGTGGCGGATCTCGGAAGGCAGTTTTAATGTCAAATTAAAACTTCTAAGCATTCCTCAGCTTCTTCGTTCTTCTGTATAAAACTAGAACTCTCTCTTCAGCGCCGCCTAAACGTAGCACTTTTTGACCCCCTTCTTCCCCTGGCACGCGGTCCTTTACCTATAAAATGCCTCCGGCCGGATCATCAAAGTTGCTGCTTAGAAAAGACCGGATGGGTTGGGTGAACCACCTTGGCGTCCTTCAATTTAAGTTGTATGGCAGAGGTTGGTTGGCCGTGAGCAACTGCGGTAGGAAGAAGGAAATAGAGTTGGCGACCTAAACCTCAAGGAGGAGAGTTGTTATATAAATAGAGGTGAATCAGCAGTGACGTATTTTACGGTCGTCTGCCGTCGAACCACTTTTCGGAGGAAGGTGGCCGGAAATCAAACGGGTCAAAGCCGCAAACCTGGGGCAAGATTGAAGCCATCAAAATGGTAGACGGGTTTACGGTCAGATGTCCAACGCTGGACATCGGTCACCGAGTTCCAAGGGTATTTTGTCCTTTGTTGTGCTCGAAAATGTTTCAGTCCTAGGTAATTGAAATACCAGCAGAACGCCAGCAGCGAATTTTTCCTGTACTGCAGCTGATTGCACGAAAATTTTCTTTGAAACTTGATTTTTCACTTGAAAGTTTTTTATTTATTTATTTTATTTTATTTATTTACATGTGAACGAGCAACCGCTCAATTTACAAAAAAAGAAAATAACATTTCTGGCCAAGTTGTGGCTTTTGATAAACTGACATTAGCTTCAACATTAGAGTAGGTTCGCAGCGGGAAAACTGGGCACTCACAACATAATCCTTAAAAAATCCTAACCAAAATCCTTTATTAACTCCTCAAATATAGCTAAACGCAGTAAAATATTTAGCAGAATTGTTTGCGATTTTCTCGCTGGAAATTCCCAGAACAATTTAGATAATAATGCAGATAAAAATCGGAGATTCAAATTATTCTCCCATTTTATTCCTCGTGGAAAATTCCGAAATAGCACAAATATAAGCCGTGCAGATTATTGAAAAATTACGGAGCACATGAAGGATAAGAAATTTATATTCAAATAATGTTCGCGGGTAAAAAATAGAACGGCTTATATCCTCCCTTTCTTTTGGCCTAGGGGGAAAGCGAAATAGCATATCTCCAATGGTAACAGGATATTTAAGGTCTCCGGGGCCACATTCGCCTTATCTCCAATCGATAGCCTTTCTCTCTCTTCGGAAACGAAAGGGAGGAGACGTAAGAAACGGAAAGACATTGAAAAGAGGAGAAAAAAGAACGGAAAAAGGGAAAAAGGCTTTTTTCCTTTTAGCCTTTTTGACCCGATTTGAATGAGAGCTCTCTAATCCACCGCAAGGGCGCTGCACGGGCAGAGTCTCTATTAAAAGAATATCACAAGGGCTTTGATGTCCTCGCTCCGAGACCAAGGGCCTCAGAATTCTTTCCCTAATGGGCGGCGGCCCAGTGCCCTCAGTAGGTTGGCATTGCCTTGACGGAAGTAGGTAGCTCACTTGACATAATAGCCCTTCCTGCACGGTTGACAACTTGAAGCAGTTGTACAAGCTCACTTATACTTATTGAATAACAGTTTTCCGACGAAAATCGAAGGAATGCAACAAACCTAATTATACGACTAAGATAAATCTTATAAATACTGGTATGACTGATACTTTGGCAAATTTTCAACAACTTCCGCAAAAAAAACTAATTTTTCTTAATTATTATTATTACCTATATAATTTTTTTAGAGTCGGTCTCTTCAGACATTACCCAAATTAATGCGTTCCAGCTCAAATAATGTTGATGTTTTTAGTATATAGTTATCGATTCGAGGAGCGGAATCTGCTGCTACATTATTATTTTTCAAAAGCTTCCTTATTCCCCAGCATCCTTACAAAACAACCATGTCACGTGGCAATATCTAATAACATAGGTCATCTCCAAAGCGCGCCTTACTTCACGCTTTTTGCGACTTCCGAATTTCCATCGTATATCTCGCAGAAATTAATTTCGCGCGATTCCCGGCCTTAATTTATCGTTAATTGGCACGGGTAAGCATAAAAGCCTGCCGCGCCGTTTCCAACTAATGCCTGTTCCAATAAAGGTAGGGGAAACCTGAATCATTTCCTGCCCCACTCGACGCCCACTTTTCAAACACGAGGTCCAACTTTGCTTTTACGCATTTTCGATATTTTGATGGGAGTCTATCGAGTTCGAAAACTCCCGCCGATAAACGAAAACTGCGCGTGATGAATGGAACGTTCAGATAGAGCCCGTGGAAAATAGCCGCTCTCCTGCGACGGCTTCCACGCACCTTCCACCGATTCCTGTTTTCATTTGAAAATGATGCGCTCGAGGAAATTTGAATATCTTCTTTACAGGAAACGAGAGAGTAAAGTTTGAAAGCTCCGTAGCGGATTGTATATCAAGATGGAAGGAAACTCTGACGAAACAACCTTGGCTAAGTATCATTTGCTTTTTAGCTTCCCTCCAAGAAGAGTAACACCGGGACTTGTCACTTAGACTGGAAAGAGATACGAAAAGCTGCGTGTACCGACACGGCTCGTTCTGTATTCCATGGCATCTTATCGATATTCGGAGATCAAAAAAGTTCGAAAGTGCTGGAGCGCAGTATGAAATTGATATTCGTTCCAGCGATTTATAATTCCAAATAATACACTGCCGATGCGGTGTTATTTATACCGAATGGAGAATTCGTAGCGAATTTTTAATACATTTCAGACGTACATGAGTCTTAATTCGGTGTTAATTAAAACAAAGTTTTTCTAGAACCAAAAAAAAAACCGCTGCAAATGATTGTACAGTGGTTTATTATTCCTTCGCTTCAATTGTGATTTAGAAAGACTATCCATTTGTGATAGTAATTATTTCGAACATTTCGGAACAATCCCACCGAAAAACAGATTGTAACTATAGGGGAAAACTCCGTAGCAACTATTGTAATTTTATTCAATTTTATTTTTCTTAATTTCCTAATTAAAAACTAAATTTTTTGCCTAACGGTACAGCTGGAGAGAGCGTTTCACGACCATTTCAATGAGTATAGAACGATTTTTATAGCTCCAAGAACTCTTGAGTTATACCCTCATGTCAAATTTCTGAAAATCTCCCAAATTCGGCACAAAAGCTGCAATAACTCGAGAACCAATAAAGCTATCGACCCGGCAATGGTCTCATTCGATTCAGCGTCAAAAAATCTATATAATTTGATACCACGCACACATTTTTCTGAAAAACCTTGGAAAATATTAATTTTCTCCCCCTCAAAACCCCCCAAAAATACCCTTAAATTGAGCTAGCAAGTTGGTTCAAGAATTGTGCCGTCGTAGAACCGAGATTGATTTTTGGTGAAAATTTCACATTTTTAGCTCTTACAGTTTGGCCGGAAAACTGCTAACGGCGTACGGCGGACGGACAGAATTTTTTTTATTGGATATTCGGATTCTACATGCCTTGAAACGTAAAACATCAAATTTTGAGGGGGGGTTATAAATTTTTTTTTCTTGGCCGATTACAATGGTTTATTATTGAATAAAACAATTTATCATTTAGACAAACTTAATGCATAGCAGAAAGCTGAGGCTAATTTATTATTTTTTGTTATGAAGAGGAATAAAGTCCATTTCAAGCTTTTGACATTTTCATGTCTTGGCTATGGCACACAACCAAAATTGTGTTATGTTACGTAACGTGACATTGTTCCCGGTAGAGTTTTAATATAACTGTTTAACCTAACAGTAATAACTTAATGGAGCGTTAGTCAAGTTATTATTCCTTCGCTTCAATAATGATTAAGAAAACTATCAATTTGTGCTAGTAATTTAATCCGAAAATTTGTGAACATTCCCACCGAAAAACAGCTCGGTAACTATAGGAGAAAACTCCGTAGCAACTATTGTAATTTGGAGTAGATTTCATCTCAATTTTGAAATGTGTCGAAATCGAGGTAGCATCAGGAGATAGGTTTGAGAGGTAAATGATTGGAACGAGCGTTTTGTGTTTGTGCTATGTTGGGCATTTAAATTTAAAAATGCTTCACGAACAGGATAATTGAATTACGACGAAACTTTTTTGGAACAATAATTGTGCAGCAGAGTACCGCAGTTGATAGTTTTGCCGGCGGGTAACGATCCTATTAAACTTCCGACATTCGTTGCTTGTATAAAGCAATTTGCCCGGTAATTGGGTTACTTTCGAGCCGGCACAAAAGAGCCGGGTAATTCCGATAATTTTAACTCATAGACCGTAGTTCGAGTGAGAATTAGATCGACGGCAAAACCTATACCGGTTACAAACTTGTGAACTACCTATATTAATTAAACAACTTTCTGTTCCGAGTATCGAATCAAGGCAGGTGCATGAAGGGATAACATGGGAGGGATCCAATTTAGAAGGTGCAGTTAGCAAAGAGGAATTCCTCAGCTCACCTTGGCGCGAATGCAAACTTTAAGTAGAATGTTGAATTACAATGAGGTCCTCTAGGGTAAAAGTAAGACGAACCGGCCAGCGATGAATTGATGAGATCTAATTAAAGCTGCTCGTATTTAGTAACTTGCGATGTTCCGGCGACAGAATACTACGTTGCACGTCATGCTGAACATGAATATCATTCTCGCACAATAGACTGCTAACTTCACGTTCATAAATATGAGGAGGTGCGCTGAGCAAAAACCAAGAACCAATTAGTGCCATTTGGCTGCAATTAAATAAAAAATAAATCGTCGTTAACATTTGGTTCTGAATTATATTTTCCAAAAACGAAAGAAACCACCAACTACACAAAACTGTCCCATTATTTACCCAGATTTTTAGCCAAAAAAGCGGAAAATTAGACTAAAACATTATAGTAATGAAATTAAAGTCGATAAAGCTATCGATACGATTTGCGAATTTCGAGTTTCACTACAAATTCGGACTCAGCGTTAAATGTTTTTCCAACTAAAGTAGGGAAAGAGAAAGAACGGTTACGTTATCAAAAACAACATCATTAATTTATGCAGTTGGAAAAAAAAATATAGCGGAACGAAAAATTGGAAAAATTATCGTGAATGTCAAACTTCAATATTTTGACACAAATATTAAATAAAAATACTTTTTACATTCATGTTGACAATGAAATGAATCTTGCCTACGGAATTTGATGATTCTTTCGACAGCGGAGCATTGGACGTCAGTTTAAAGCGAAATTGCGGAAAAATGAATGAATTTTAATAAACGTTCATCAGAACATGTCCCCCAAAATGTGCAAAATTAGCCGTTCCAGGATTTTGAATAACAAACAGTACTTCCGAGATATGCGCGTTCGATTTTAATTTTGATTTTGATTTTTACAGATCATAAGAGTCAATATTTTTGATCGGTTGAAGTTTTAAACTGGTCATTGTGGCGAGCAGATGACGCTTGATTTCTTTTCGATTGGCTAACACGCCGTACTTCTACAGTATGAGCATTTTTTGTCGCTATTTTACGAGTGTTTTCTTGTATTTTTATTTTTAGAGGCTGCTATATAAAACTAAATAATTGAACTCTTAGGTCTTGATTTGTTTGTGTACGGCGATTGAATTACGCTTGATTTTTATCATTAGTGTCCACACTGTACTTCCACGTGGCTCGTTCTTTTTTCTTTTAAATTTTATCTTATTTATTGTTAAGATGAAGATGATTTATTTAACAGATTCTTCGCCGTATCGTTCGGCTCACTCACCGTAACTCCACATTATTAATCTACTGCGTTTAATTCTTCGGTTTTGGATGTTATGGCTAATTTTTCAAAAAACTTCTCGATTTTATAATTGATTGTTCTAGCCTGCCGACTCAATATATGTTACTACTGTGTGATCATTGGACACCTCTGGTTATACCTTTTTCAGAGGTATAAAGAGGGGTGTTTCGAACTCACTACAGATATTCAACGATCTGACTAACGACAACCTAGTCTGGCTCATTGGCCGTTTCAGGTTTTTTTTCCTTTTTACCAACCGTTCGAGAGGAAAAAAAAGATCTAAAAAAAGAACTAAAAAAGAGAAAGAAACAAAAGCCATTCGATAAAATAAATGGACCCCCCGTGGTTGACTATGCGACATTCGGTCGCTGACGAGATGAGCGGACCAAGCACGTTAGACCTCTCCCGCGAGTACATATGTTTTCGAGGAAAGCACATAGAGAGGAGTGCGAGAAAGATAGTCGAGAGGCTCACACCGCTGGATAAATATTTCATTGTAAGGGCTTCGTGGTTGGTGTCTTTTCCCCGCCCTCCATCGTTCGACCACCGCGAAAGCTAGAAGGAGCTAGCGGGTGTTTTACATGAGATTTATTTATACCCTGCATTAAGAAGTTTCCGCTGGGCACGGCGGTTTTCCACCCGGCTCGGGGGCTTGCTTTCTACCGTTCTTGAAACATTAACGTGCGGGCATTATTTTCTTTTCTAAAGCCTCCCTCTCCGCAATTCTTCAACCAAAAAAAAAAAAAAAAAAGCCCGAGCAGAGCGCTATAGTAAGATCCGCTTTGCTCCGTATCTTTATTCAGCTTACGCCCTTCAATATTAGGCTTGTTCCCTTTTCTCCTCTCGCCCATTAAATCGTCGAATAAATTCCTATTCAATTGAGCCGACCTTGCGTTTCGTCGAGGTCATAGATACGGTTATCTAGTTTTCGCAGGTCCCGTCGTAGATTTATTTTATTCATAGCTCAAACACGATTGAGTTCAGCTGTTGCAGAATCATTGACGGCGAATAAAACTGCTAGGGAGACTAGAAAATAGCACTAGGCTCTATGAGACTCCTGGTGCCTAAATACGCGTATTTACGATGTACAAAATCTAAACCGACTGATCGGAGAATAATATAAGTGCTTTAAAATTCAATTTTTTCTCCGAACATATTTTTCAAATGATAGGTCACATTTTTGGTCCGACCAAAACGAGTTTATGAACTTAAAATTAACATTTTTGGGTGAATGAGTTGATATTTTATCGCACTAGCAACTTCTTAGATTTACGGCTGCCTAAGCTTCGTTCATCCAGGTTTCCTCAGGGTCTTGTGAAACCATCTTATAAGGTAAGAGTGATGAATTAGTCACGAATCTTCCAACAAAAACAAATCTCGCGCACTTGACAATTTTCACCCGCCTAAATTATAAGAGAAATTTTCAACGTACTTCTACTGAAGGAAAACCCTGAAAATATTATGTAATTCTACGAATTCGATTCGGTCCGCAGCAATTAGGAACTTGCGCAAGGCAAGATTTGTCAAAAGGTAGAGGAAACCGTACGTCTTCGGATCGTGAAAACCTTGAACACTTGACAAAGTTTCACCGACAGAAGGTTGCTTTGTCATCGGTCCCGATACCGCCAAGCCGTCCGCCCTGCGAACTTCTGAGCAATCTAAACTTGAGCCAGACCGAGCATGCCTTCGAGAAACCACTTTCCGAAACTTCCAAGTCGGGCAATCAGTTACTTGCAAAACAAAACGCGAACTCTTTAGCTCGGAAAAAAACCTTTTTCCGGGACGAGATACGGAATTCGTCATACGTGATGTCGACATGTGTTTTCGCGGATTCGATCAGCCTCGATAAATGCGGACCGGCGGTAACCAATCAAAAGGAAACGGACGGTAAGGAATATCGAGAAGGATTCGCAATATTAGGAAGAAACCCGGGGGATTCGAAAGCAACTCTTGACAAATCGTGATCACGCCGCCTATTGTTAAACTTCCCTAAGGGCTCGGTACGAAACGTCTGATTAATGAAGCGTCAAACACCAAATAGCAGATCATCCTCGGTCGTGCGATAGAAAAGAACTTTCCAAAGGGAAAAAGAAAAGAAAAAGGAAAAAGCTCGGCCTTTTATCAACGAGATGTAACAAATGGTCGTTTTTCTGCTGATAACAAAGGCCGTTTTATAGGCTTGTTTGACAAGTGGCTAGTTTCAGAACTTGAGGAGATACGAGGTTCGCGTCAAGGAAGGTTGTTCGGTTCAAAATAAAGCGAAACGGCTTCTATGAGAAATTCGCAGTTTTCAATTAAACCGGGTTGACTCTGGTACACTTTTTGAGGGTTTCCTGGTTTTTCGGCAGCGTAATTATTTTTTATTGCCCGATTTTTTTTTATTTCAAGAGGCATAGATTTTTGAATTATTTCTAGTTTCATTAGATTTTTTTCAGATGAAAATTGTAGGAGCTTTATTTATTTATTTATTTATTTAGACATGGAACGAGCAATTCTGCTCAATTTACAAAAGAAAATTTCCAAGGAAAGGCTTCGCTACAGCACAAATACAATTTGCCATCTTTTGTGTGAAATATTTTCACCCCGTGGGGTGACTATGGTACACACACTGTTTTTGCTCATAAACGCATCCACGAGCGAAGATGTAATGTTTTCACCTCATAAATTTGATTCTCCGACTTTTTAAAAACATATTCCACCAAAAACTCTCGATTTTATAAATAATAAAGGTAATAATAAAAAAGTGACAATAATGAAGTTAAATATAAATAATATAGTTGAAATAAATTTAAATTACAAAGTGTAAATAATAAAATATTGCTAAGTGCAGTGTAGTGTAAAATGTATTAAAGGAGCGTATAAGTACTATAAATAATAAATTTACAAATAATTGTTAACTCACTATATATAAATATTATATTTAGCCATAAATATTTATCAGTTATAAACGATATAGTTTAAATAGTTTATTACTTATTATAGTTATAATTAATTATAATGATATTATAAATACTAGTTATAATAATAATAAAGGAAACAATAATGGAATATACAATAAAGTAATAATAAATACAAAAAAGAAAGAGAAAAACACTCTACAAGCGAACCGTCAGCTTCACACGTGGGAACGTTTTACCTGTATTTCCCCCGCGAAAGGAAATTATGTTCGCAAATATATACAACGGTAGAATTGGTTCTGCACGCGCTCAATACTGCGCTACATTTCGGTTTAGGGATACCCGAGACATAGATACACGCATTCGAAGCCCGTTGAGCCGACCCTGGAACCCTTTGAGGTTCATCGTGGCGGAAGTAGCCGAAAAGGGATCGCTAAACATAGAAGGCTTTTCCAATATCTTCCAGACGTCAATTTGAAGCTATAAACTGGCTCTGAGCGAAAATAATATGGAAACGAGAAATTCTCAACGTCGAGTTGAAAAACTATAGTGTGAATTGAAAAGTGAAGGGTTCTGCGGGTCAAATTTCAATTTATGTTTCTAGCATTGAATTGTATTGAAAAATAATTATTTTCTCTGAACTCATAGTGAATAATTTTCATCATTTCGATAAAAAATACTGGAGTGGTTGTGAGGAAAAAATTAATACATTTCAGTATAGATGAAATAATTTTCAAAAATTATTTTTCAATAAATGCAAAATTTATTTGTTTTACAATTATTGTAAAACCATTGTATTACTACACTCAAGTATACTTCTATACTTCATGACACACTGTTCCCAACCACCGGCAAAGAAAAGCGTATTTTTAGGAGCGGACACGAAATTAGGCGGGTGAGTTTTCACAGCGTTGCCGCATCTACTCTCAACCAATCGACGGCCGGAGCTATTCAGAGATATGCTCTCAACGAAACGCTTCTGAATAATAAGCCGAAATATATAGGTTTATTAATGATTTGAATCCACATATTTTTCCCACTCTAAGAGCGTGTAGAAGATAACGTAAAACGAGATTGAATCTCACGTGGCCCATTGTTTCGAGAGCATTGAGCCGTTCCAAGTCATAGAAAGTTTGCTTCGAGCGTCAACACAATTAAAAGGCAAACGCTTGTGTATAAGGAATCAGCTTAGGCCACAGTTCTACATCTTGATTTCGTCACGAAGCAATCCAACTTAGATCACACCTCGCTAAGGCCGTGAGCCGACGTTTAATGAAGGTTATTCACAAGGGAAACGTGTTACGAGAAGAAACCGGCGGCGAATGAGAGGGGAACGCAATGATAATGAATTTCCCGTCTCCGTCAGTCGTTTCGCTCGCGTCACTCTGACTTTCTGTCCCCGGGGTAAAACGACGGGAGTAGTGAAGCTTTGATGAGGCTAATGGCGTCAACTTGATTGCGTCCCTTTTCCCGAACTCTCCCTCGAGGATAAATAAACATAAGGTAGTCATTAGAAAGAGAAGTATCCGGGCCTTCTGACGAGGGAAAACGAAAGGAAAACTTCGCATTACCATGTTACAACAGCGCCGAGGCACGCTCTGCGTATTTTTCTTCGATGAAAATAATAATTTTTCGCTTCAGGGCGATTTTTACTATTCGAGATTCCGGTAAAAAGGTCAAACGCTGGGACAGTTTGGTTTTTTTTACAAATGTGATCTAATTTGAAAAACCGAAATTTGGAATTGGCTATTAGAATCATGAGATTCGAAAAATATCGTTGATAGGTTTGGAACTAGAATGTGTTAGAAAATATATATTAAATTTAACAATAATAGACGTCTCCTGAATATGCTAAAAATGGTGAAAGTGCTCGAAATAAAATAATGGACCAGGGGCATGTTTTCGAAAGTACTTTTTGAACTCTTCAGCACTTTCCTCTTTTCAGACTGGAAGACCCGAAAAATTAAAAGTAACTTCGTTTTTTGAAGACTTGCACTGTTTTCTGTATCTTATACACTGGCCTAATTTTGGCTTTTCGCACCGCACATTGCCGTGGTTTTTTTTTTTTTTTTTTTTTTGCAATCACAAAGGTTGAATAACTTAACAAAAATCAGCACGACCGTTCACTACGCTTCCATTATTCATCTCTGCCACTTTTCCACTCATCACTTTTCCATAGTTCGGTTCGAAAAATTCGAGGAGCAATTTCACGCCAAAAATTACCTTAAAGCGTCGTTGAAGTTTTCAAAAGCGTGCCTCAAAAGTCGAACTCTTCTTATTGCAAGCGTAACTTCAAAAATTTTGCTCTCACTTTGATTTAAAAAAAATTTACAGGATCATGCCGATCTTTCGGATGAGACCCTCGATAGTTTTATTCCTTGTCAGATAAGTAGCATCTTTGCGCGAAGACAAGAAAGATATTTAGGCAGAATATAGCTACAATGAGAAATCCGACATATTCGATCCGGCTTTGACAAATATGAGGAGCAGATTGAACCGGGAAGCGACGGTTGTGCTTGCGAGGTTCAAATGAAACTGTTCGCAGCACAAACGAACTTTACCAGTCTCGATAGCAACGAGGTCCCTGAGTAGACCTCACCCTCGCAAACGTCCTCTGACGAGAAGAACCTTCGTCATCCCTTAAACGGCATATTCCTCTTGTCGACGCCATCCTTTCGATCCCAGGTTGTCCCAAAGCTCTTGCGCTGTCCGCCGGCTCATCCCCTTATACCGTCATCGGTCTTCCAGGTCGGGCTAACTTTATCCAATTTGGTCCCAGGGTCCGAGGACATGGAACCAGACTCAACCTTCCTTAAACCGGATTCTTCAACTCCTGTTGCCTCTCGCCTGTTCCCTCGGCTTACATTTTCCATCGAGGTTGTAGCAAATTAGAAGCTGGCGAAAAGGATGAAAACCCTATTGATAAAAGGATTAAATTAGAGAACTAAAGAAAATCGATAATTCTAGTATGAGTTGAATATTTAAAAATCAGATCTCATTGCTTTTATTAAAGATGGATGATCGAACTTTGTTATATATTTTTGTAGTCGTCAATCTGCCGTCAGGGTCTACGAATTAAACGTCTCTTTCGCTGTGCTTGCAGATATTTCGTTCTTCAGGGCTTAGAAACTGGTTTACATTGCAGTCCAATGGTCACAGAATTAGGCATTAAAACTAGGCAATCGCAGAAATTCGCAGAATTTTTTTTTTTAGTTCCTGCTATTGTAGAAAATTGAAGAATAATCATTTGTGGAGGAAGTTAGCAAAAGAGACATTTTATTTGTAGAACCTTCCCCTGATTGACAAATAAAAAAAAAGTTTTGCTTGTTGGTTTGTCAGGAAAACAACAACTAAACCAAAAAACTGAGGAGATCTGCATTTTTGCTGTTTTTTTTTTTTTTTTTTTTTTTTTTTTTTTTTTTATCGAGAAATAGGAGCGTTCGTCTTCGAAGAAACAGTTTCCAAATTTTTCCTGGGCGAGCTAGTCTTCAGGATATTTGCAATGGCCGATGAACTGCGAAAGAACAGGTTATGAATCATGACGCATAGAAAAGATTGATGGACTGCTGATGAATTCGAGAAAACAGCTCCTATTCTGTTAAGAGATCGATAAATGGGAATTCCGTGCCGAAGGTTTCTATCGACACACGTTGGACTGCAATTTTACAATACGATTGCTGTGAATTTTTATCTAGTGTCTATCACAACTATTTGTATCTAGTTTAATTTATGTAACGCGATATAAATTACTGCACTCGTAGCCAAAAACCGGTTTCTACTCGAACGTTTCGGTTCGCTTTGGGGCGAATAGAAATCAAAATCAAATCAGTGTTTTCGGCGGCTAAATATAGGCTGCCGAATGGCTTCCTGTATTCTTATACCCTTTTGCGTTATTGACCGTAAATCTGGCCTTGCCAGGCGCCCGTAATTTAACGAAGTTATTTGTATGCGCGTCGATATAGAAGCGAACAAGTTCGGCGTGGAGAATTAACGACCAATTACAAGTAGGAGACTTGAATTATTATATCATTATCGGCGGGAGCGCTGTAGTAGATTGCGCACTTCGTTTAAGCCATTAAATTAGCGAAGTTTGAAGCGTAGTTCGCCGTACAAAAAAGCGCACCAATGCAAAAATCTGAATAGTAGTAAAAATATTGAAACTTAGTAGAGAAAATATTTTCTCTTTCGTTTTTGAACATTTCCCATTAATAAATACGCAACGTTTACACAAAATTAGCGATCTTTGGTAAAAAATTTCCTGCAAGTATCAATAATTTCAACATGATGGTTTTTTTGCTGTTTTTTTTTTTTTTTTTAATTCATTATATTATATACCTAGTTAAAACGATTCCGAATTTGATTTCTGTAACTAGTAGTCGATATAACCATCGTTAACTTCATGATTCATCCTCATTCCTCTTTGTATTACAGCAACTAGTCGAGTATGTTACTTGTTAGGGATTCTTGAACTGTTATTCCTGCTAGGACAATTTCGATGGCGGAAGATAAATGAAGCTTGATACGATTTCCGTTATTGCTTTCTTTTTCTGTCATGGTCGGGTGTATTTTATTCCTTTTCTCCCTTCGAGACGACCTCCCGTCGAAACGCACACTACCTCGGGTGCACGATCTGTCGAAGGGTGATTGGGAATCGCGAATTGAATCTGTTCTCTGGTAATCGTGACTGAACTCGGAGCACGTTAGGGGGAAAACGACGGCAACAAAACGTTTTATTTTCGAAAGAATATTGAAAAAATACAGTGGCATGGAGAAAAAAAATTGAAAAAGCTGATGTTTTGCTAACATTAGATAGATAACGATAGTTTGAGATTTTGATAGGAACATTCGAGCATTCAATTTAATTACTGAGGTTTGCATGTACCCAAGAGGTCTCAGGAACATTTTAATCGGTTTAATTAATTTATTTATTTTTATTAGTTTTATTTATTAATTTACAATAGGTAAGCATTTATTTGTCTATTTTTTATTTATTTTTTTTAAATTAATTAATTTTTTATATTTTTATTTTTTTATAACAAATGTTTGAAAAATTACAGCTCTTCCGAACATAATTATATTCACAATTCTTCAGCTTTCCAATCCCGAGCAACGTAGGTAATTATCTTGAAATTTAATCACCGCTCGGCGTCAGTTATGGAACGTCAATATTTGCCAAAGAACGAAGCGGAAGTAACTTCTTCCGTTTTATTGTGACGTCGGAAATTATCCGATATTAAAAGTCAAGAAAAACTTTTTCGAAGTTTTATCCCTCTAAAACTCCTTCGAATTTTTAACATACGGTTTTTAACATACTGTTACTGTTAACATGCTGTTACATACTGTTAACATATTGTTGTTTTTAACATACTGTTTCGTTTTGAAAACTCTTCAATATTTTGCTCTTACGAGATCATGCTTATTGCTGATTCCACCCTAGGCAATTCTCCAGAAAAATTTCCACTGAATAAAAAAAAATGGCGCAGTTTCGCCGATGAAGATGGAGCTTAAATAATTGCCGGTCTGAAGAATGTTCTTCAATTGCTCGCTACGGCTGCCAACAACTAAATGGTCTCCCTCGGCTGATTGGATGACTCTCCATTGCGGCAGAGCGAGAAATGTTACCATCGGATTATCTGTCACTGGTTATTGCGGTTTTAATTAAACCCACCGTCAACGATAGGTATCTGTGTAGTCCCTTTTCACCTATATTGTAGCGCTCCATCCAGTTTTATCCCGGATCGCGTTGGTTTCCCGTTGGTTTCAGTTTAACCGCCGCGGCTTCCAATAATTCAAGGCGCTCAACTAGTTTTTCTATCCACAAGGGCTTGAATTGTTTGAGAAAATCTCACGTCTCTTATTGAGCTTTCGTTCGAAAACGACTTTGTTTTGCGTCAAGTCAGGGAATATTCATGGCCGAACGAAGTTGATAAAGGACGAAGCGATCAAGAATGGGAAAAATCTTGAAAGACGTCAATATTCATGACGCCTCGAGGTTCATCTGAATATCCAAATTCGTCGGGCAGTCTTTTTCAGAGCTTTCAAACAAAACCGTCTCTTCGTTTCATTTTTATATATATTTTTCTTTTATTTATTGTGGCCGAGTACTTTCTTCTACTCTGATACCTTAGTGCGATGACTTCGTAACGCACAGAGGAAAAATCAGACTTGTCTCTCTCTCAGTGCAAATAAAAACCGATCCAATTTTTATTTGCGCCGGAGCTAGATTTTTCAAACGGTTCGTTGAAAAAATATATGCAAATCGATAGAATATTTACGCTAAGTCCTCCAATTCGAGTATTCATGAGTATCGTGATGAATTGAGGAACGGATGGGCCCGCGGAGGATTCGGATAGGATGTTTTTTTTTCCTTCAACTCGACGGACTCGTTTTTAAATTAAACCTCCCTTTCATTCGAAGGGCCGAAAGCCGGCGGAAAGCCGTTGCTGAGATAAATTCCGAAGTTTTCATACAAAAGGTAGGTGAAAAGTTTGTGTTTCTGCAAAACGCTGCGAACAAATAGTACGGGGATTCATCTGTCGGAAGCTTTGCGCCCAAAAAGGTTCTCTACCCCTATTGTGATTTCAATATATAAGGGGCCGAGGTACGAATTGAGAGTCAATACTAAGCTGAAAGTTGGGCCGGGAGCGCGAGGGTTCCTTCGGAAAAAGCTTGTTCGCATAAATCGAGGGCCAATTAGTGAAACGCAACTCCATGGTTAGCAATTTCCTCTGTTACGGAATTAACAAAACGCACGAGTTCGGTCGAATTATTGAATCCGCAGAAATCCCTTCAGTAGTTATGAGTGCAATTAAAATTTTTTTCTGTCGAATCCGATTCTATTTATGATTGGAAACAGGTAGATGTAAAATTATTCAATACGAACTTAAATAATCCTCCTTGTATGAATAACAGTAAGCTACCTTTGAGGTCGATATTTTCTCAGATTTTTCCAAAACGAATATTCGCTAGTGAAATATTATATTTTGAAGTTGTTTTTCCCCGAAAACATGACCGGGGTGGATTTCGTAAACCTACGCGGAACGCGGGAAGATCTATCGAGCTTTTCGGGGATTTTAATTAATGACTTTGTTTTCAGGCACTTGTAACCCGCTTCTCGACGTAAGAGGCCCAACATCATTGTACAATCGTGGGTTTGGGAAAATCAGAAAAAATATCTAAAGATTTATCCGTTGGTTTGCCATTGTTTAACCGAGTAGATGCGAACCAACGTCGCCGTATAAAAGAAAGACGACCCCTGACCGGACTAGACGAGGATTTACGAGTCGGACATTTTTTCGGTCGCTTTCACGAAATGAAAAATTTGCAAGATTCCTACTCACAGCAGCATTTACCACCCGCCGCATTCAGACGAGTCCAACGCTCGTTTCGCGACTCCCGAGCCATTCAGACTGGATAATTCGATTCACTCGTTTATTTCTTCTCGGTCGTTAGTGAAGGACGGAATTTATCGTTTGGTATTCCACCGTGATGAATTAAAGGTGAAGTTAGTTTATCTAGCTGATAAAATAGTAGCCGAGGGAAAAGAATTGTACCTTCTCGTTCCTAAAGGATAAAAATAAACTATTTTATTTCAAGATAGAAACACATAATTTATAGTAAATATTATCTTACGAATATTCAGCTGTGTAAAGGGTTATGAATGTAAAATAGAACCGCTTCTCGTTTGTGCGATAGACCATTAGTCCAGTAATTCGTAAATTATTAGTCCGGAGGAATTTTGCTGTTCCCGTGTAATAGTGAAACAATGGATTAGTGATCAAGAGAATATGAATAGCTAACTCTGGCGTAGGTTGATCGAACGATGGAAGAACGGTCTCAATAATTTCGACAGTGGATAGATCTCGCAAATATTTGTAATTAACCACTGAGATGTAACGTGGGACAGTAATTATTCGAATACATTTAAACAGAAGAATTGGCATTTCATTGGTGACTATGTTAATTAACCTGTTTCTAAAGCAAGTGAGGATTCAGTATAATTGAATTAAAAATTCTCAAGGCCTGAAAAAATAATCAATTTGAAAAAGTTGTCAGTTAAATGAATTAAAGAAGAAGGAATACTTTCACAGCCAACAAGAAAACGCCTCTCTCGAAAAAAAATTAATGATCAATCGTCGACAATGAATTCGTGAATACTTTGATTTCTATTTCGCTAAAAGTTGAGCCTACTTCGCGACCCGCAGATATCCCGAAGTTTATGGGAGTTTGGGCAAACTCGACGGAGGAAATTGAGGATTAGCCACGCTGGTGATTACAATCGATAACGCGGGGCATCAGCTGTCGCTAGCAGCTTCTGCGGCTGAACCGCATGACAATCACTCGCGTTGATTTGAAAAGGCGGTCGACCAAGAAACACAGAAAACGTATTGCCAATAGTTCCATCGAAATTAGTTACACCAAACAATTTTGCGGACCCGACTCGCCGTACGTTGTTGAAAGTTAGACAAACAATTGATGGGATTTTTGGGAAACAACGGTTTCAACTTGGCCGCCTCGAATATACATGAAAATGACTTCACGGAGGCTTTCTATTCCTAAAAGCCTCTGTTTTAATTTAAATTAGTGAATTTCCAGCTAAAAGATGATTCAGTACAAGATTGTACCAACAGCGGTGAATTTTCCAAAAACAAAAAACTTGGGCGCAGAGAAGGATCTTTCCTGGAAAAGTAATTATTAAAATATTTTCTTGTCAAGAATTAGAAGGAAAAATTGGGCGACAGATTCTCCGAAAAATTATGTATTGTCTCAGTGCAGAGTTCTACTTCGCTTTGACGGTGCCAGAAGGGACAAAAGTACTCGGAATGGAAAATATCGAGTCTAATGGTCAGGGATAAAGGTCGCTGTTTCTTCGCCAAGCTTTCGAAAAATTTATTTTCTTCCCAGGGCTTGGAATAGGCTCACGAAATTACAAGTGTCCGAAAGCATCATTAATTTTTTTGTTTGCATTTGATCGATGGCTGGCTGAAGGAGCGGGGGTAATATTATTTACTCAAATTTATTGCACGACCCTAATACTCCGTTTAAAAAAAAAAGAAAGAAGCCTACTACCGGAGCGTAGAGTGGCCATTTCCTGACCGTATGAGCCTGTCGTAAGCTAAAATATATTTTCAAAATCTTAGCTAAGGAACAGCGTATCTCTGATTTACTGAGCGTATCTTACCTATCACTGATTACTTGTCTACACAAAATTTTAAGGGTCGATCAACCATTATTAATGAAAAAAAATACTTAGATAATAAGCATGATATCTCCCCTCATCATCGAAACTGAATGTGACAACTTAGAATATTCAAACTCGATTGCTTGTTTGAAAACGAGGGTGTAATTATTCTGTCTTTGTCAAACGTACAATCGTTTCGACGTTCGAATTGCACAATAGGATCCCTATCGAGAGGTTTGCGGCCTTAGATGGGACGAGGTTATCGCATGAAGAGCTGATAGAGGGTAATGGATGGGAGTTGGGCTTGAGGTGCTCTCGTCTACAAAGCCCCCTACAGGCTTCACCTTCCACGGGTCATACCCTTCGCCTCGTCTTCAACTGTCACCCAGGACCGTCTTCCTTCGAACGCCCTCGGTTGCCCTATCTGTTAGACGGCTGGTATGCTGCATCCTTCCAAAGGGAACGTTTCCACCGTCGAACTTACCCCAGAGAAGGTCAGAATCCTCTTTTTGACCACCCATCACCATATTCTGACGCCTTCGACCGAGAACCAGAAGTGGCAGATCTGGGACCCTTCAACTCATTTATATTCATCACAGCATCTTCCTGTTTCTCTACCGAGCGTTCCTTGCCTTTTCGCTCCATCACTCCGATCCTTCGCAGGACGATCGTCAATTCTGATTTTTCCTTTCCTCTCCATACTTTCAACCCCTCAATTATTTCCGTTCCACTTCCATTCAATCAAGGATATCCCTGCACGTCTGACAAAATATGAATATAGGATTCAACCTCACAAATGTCTTATACTGCCTCTGTAATGAAGAACTTTATTTGATAATGATTCTTCATAACAACGTCAAATATAACTCTATAATACACAGTACACGAAAATTAGAAAAACATAAAACCTGTGAAGTAGAAATAAAAAACGCATGAAAAACGCAATTCAAGCAGGAATTATGTAGAAACAATCCGACACAGTAAACACTGCCACTAGAAAAAACAAAGAACTAATGATAATTAATTATACTTTGGTCATACTAACACATGAACTAGGGGTATATTATGATGTTACACAGGTACAGATAATGGTCCAGTTATCCAAAGTTATATACCCAATTTTAACTTTACATCCATTGTATTTAGAACGTCTGCATCGGCCATTCCACGTTTGGTAATTTGAACTAATTTATCAAACTATCGAACATAACGAAAGAAATCAAAAAGCCGATACACTTAGCTGCTGCACTTAATTGAAAATACAAGGTATTTCAAATTTGAAATCGAGCTCCCATTAACTGATAGGGAAATGTACCATGTTTTGAGTCAAAACATGAATAAAGCTAAGCGCTCGAGTCAACTACACTGATCGATGTACATGAGTGGTATGGGAGAATCAAGAGCACGTACGTGATTAACATAATGGAACAACAGCTCAGTAAACTATCACTATACGGTGCCATATTCAACACCAGTCAATTAAGCGGATGCTATGCTATTAGGTCTCCAAGCCACTGATTGCTAAGGGTCTTGAGTCGAATTCGAGAAAGTATCTAAGAGCTTTCACAAGAAAGAGAGAGTGAGGTTTCACAGCTGAAATAGTCTGCCAACGGTTCTGCGGGTCAAATTTCAATTTATGTTTCTAGCATTGAAATATGTTGAAAAAATAATTATTTTTTCCGAATTCATAGTGAATAATTTCCATCATTTCGATAAAAACACTGGAGCGGTTGTGAGGAATAAAATTAAATACATTTCAGTATAGACGAAATATTTTTTCAAAAATTTCAAAAATTATTTTTCAATAATTGCAAAATTTATTTATTTTATATTTATTGTATTACCATTGTATTACTACACTCAAGTATACTTCTATACTTAGGGACACAGTGTTCCCAACCACCGGCAAATAAAAGCGTCTTTATAGCAGCGGACACGATATTAGGCGGGTGAGTTTTCACAGCGTTGCCGCACCTACTCTCAACCAATCGATGGCCGGAGTAATTCAGAGGTATGCTCTCAGAGGGAGCTTTGGGAGATAGGAGCCAATGTTTTAATAGCGATGCGGACGACCCATTCAGGATCCGTCAATGACAAACGACATGATCCAATCTCAGTGTCAATTTCGGCAAATTCCCTGGGTACAGCAAGTTATCAAGGATGCATCTGGATACGGAAGGCCTAAAATATCGAAACATGGGTCGCTGATATTTTGCGTACATGAATTTGAAATAGAAACTGTTGTTATGTATTCAGAAATTCGGAAAAGCAGAAAAAGCAAGAGAAAATGGCAAATTCTGTGAGCAGTTGATCGACTCTTCCTATACGAACTTTTCCGATTACTTCGTCAAACAATGTAATGAGAGCTTTGTTCATAACCAATCTCGAATGTACGAACTTGAAAGAACGCGATTACTCTTGCTACCGAAGTTTTTAACGCTCGTGCGTCTGGAAAATTCCGGAGCTACCGGGAAGCCATTGGTGGTGTTTTAACTCTTAACTACGTAGCTTCCAAGCCGCATAGTAAAGTCTGTGTTGCTGCTGATCCGAAAGAGCTCGAACCTACATTAGCGTTAACAACTATCTCCAGCAGTACATCCTAGCTCAGTAGCTCAAACCATCGCACAGGTGTAACGTGTTCGTCCGGACCGCAGAGAACTACCCCGTAGCTGCAAAGAGAGGGCGTTTTCTGTTTGCTTTAACCGACGAGTTTACACACGGCGTGTTTTCGTTGGGTCCCAAAGTGCCGACCGAGGGTTTCAGTCAAGCCGACTTGAAAATCGACATCGGCAAGCAGTTTCTACACCCCATTAACTGTTCGGAAAGCGGTTGATTCAACGCATCGCCACGAAACGTTGAACTGCTTCCGTAGCTTTGGGCTCAAAGTCATTTTTCGCTTCGCAAACGTTCCCTAAAGTTGTTACCTATTCTATCTTGTTTCTATTTGCACTTTTCCCGTAGTATTTGGGCCAACTTTGCTATAGAAACATGCCAAATTCCCAGCCGTGCGTATGGATTCCGAGCGATCGGATTTGGAACTACGAACGCGGAAGTTTGAAATCACACTAGCTTCCATTCCACTGTTCTGATCAGATACTAGGCCCAGATTATTGTCAGTAGAGTATTAGCAGCAGGATGTAAGAGATTGCTTTTTAACCTAATTCACAAGGAGGAGATTACTATGGTTGACTTGAGGATTTTTTAATTTAATTTTTTAATTTAATTTTTTAATTAATTTTTTTAATTTAATTTTTTTTAATTTAATACGTTTCAAATTTAATTTTTTAAGTTTATTTATTTTATTTTTATTTTTTTTAACTTAACTTTTTTAAATTTATTATTTTTTTAAATTTAATTGTTTAAATTAAATGAATTTTGTATATACAAGATAAATATCAGAATTTGTAAGTTTTTGTCTATCTAGATGACGTAGGGGTTGATCGGTTTTAATTCGTGGAAGAATATAATATATATGGTAACTTGTTCTCTTCAAGGCGACATCTTCAGGGCGTTAAAGGTATCTGTCGTGAAAACCATTTGTTGGCTGCTGATACATCATGATTCTCCATTGCCCCGAAGAGGTCCCAAGGGGTGAAAATAGTCAGCGTACCTAAGATACAACACGTAATATTCTTCTCATTTTCAATAAAAATTATTACAACCAGACAGATAATTTTTTTTTTACGTTGTTTTAGGCATGATTACTACTTCTTTCGTTGATTTTCCACATAATCAATTCACCTTCTCATTAGACGGAGTCGAAATCGCTCCGGAAATACTTTTTTTTTCTTTAGCTATCGTAAACGACATCATCGAATCGGCGATTGGATGGCTCTCCACAGCTGCGGTTGGCGATTGGTTTCTGCAACGTACATATTTGCTAACCGCCGGCGGCAAATGAATTGAGGAACGCTATCCTCTTTCTAGATCAAAACTCCGATCCGGCAAAGACCTCAATCGGAAAGGGCTTGGAATGAGGACCGTAAACCATCTCCTACGAGGGGATGATAATCTCGAGAAGTTCCTGTAGAAGTTGAGATGGGCCGCGGATCAATAAGTTAATTCACTGACTAACATCGGCTTAGATTGAGAATTCATTTGATGCAAGAGGGATGGGTGAGATTAATATTCAGAGGACCCAATTTTCTGAAACTTAGGTATTTCGGTTATTAAAACGTATTTAAAGATTTTTATTTTAAAGCAGTTCCAGTAAAAGGCCAACTATTGTTTCCGTAAACTTTACTGATCACAAATTCCAAAAATCAATTTTTTTATCTCCCTTGAAAGAAAAATTGTAACCCTCAAAATTTGATGTCTCCCGTTTCAAGACATGTAGAACCGTTCGAATTAGCTCGTGAATAATCGAGAAGCGTACTAACCCGGTTGATTTTACTACAGGCGTAAATCGCGTCTCAAATATTAATTCAACGAGGCTGTATTTTCTTTACTCGGCCAAGGAGGAAGGTTCCAATTCTATGAAACGTCATAAATTTACCAACTGCCGCTCCTTGTGAGTTCAAGACGAGGACACGCCCATTCGGCCAACCCTTTTTCATTCCTTCTTAGAAGCATAGAAGAGCACACTTTTTAAGCAATAGATTTCCTCATCCCTAACCCTAGAGGGTTCCCCTAATATTCTCCAGACACGCCACTGCATTTCGCCTTTCAATTGAAATAATCCGGACACAGCGCAATTCACAAGTGATTATTATTTAACGCTAAGATGGGCAGAACTGAGTGGTATATTGTTAGAGAAATAGCATTCATTGATCGAGCATATTTATTATTCGAGCCGCCTTCGTTTAACAGACAGACAATATTTGTATGATACATAATTGAATAATATTTTCTAGCTCCTTTTTTCAGTTCAGCAAAGGATATTTTGTTCAAATGTATCAGAATTTTTTTCCCAACGAATTTTGGCAATAATAATTATTACTTCGATGGTTTGAGCAAATTATCAAACCCTTAGAAAACCGACGAAGTTGACCTATTACAAGAAAATATTAACGAATAATATATATTTGTATAGTCCTATCTTTAATATAGTTCAATATAATATAGTTTTTATTATAATCCATCAAAACTAGCTAAGCTACTAGTCAGTCATAGTCAGCGCTAGAAATTTTACTGAAGAATAATATTTTCTCATTGCATTATCTCAAAAAGAGCTTTGAAACTGAACCATTTTTAAGATGATCCTTTCCAAGTATACCTACACTATACTTATATCGGATCTTCCGAATAAATGTTGCTTGGCGACGTCGGCGAAAACATGGCCTTTACGTGATCGGTGAGTGGCACATTACGACGAAGCTGTTGTTTCTGTATAAAGAAAGAAGCGTTACACATGACACGGCTAACTCTCCTTAACAGCCGGGGCGAAAAGAATCACGGAAGGGAACGTCTTTATCACGAGATAGTCCATCTCTATACATCATCAGTTAGGACGGCAAGTTTCACGTCTAAACACGGCCAATAATAGGGCTCAATCTGTTGCTGCGTGCATGAACGGTCTCGTGCATTCGAGAATTAATTTTGCGATGTATTCAACACGATCGCAAATATTAGATTTTCCTTGAGTTAAAAATAATATATGTTGTATCATGCAAAATCTTACCATTTTGTGGCTGGTCAGTTATTTTCATAAGGAGTTGCTCACCTGTAACGTAAAAAATGCGTTAGAAATAGTATAGCAAAATGCACGGCTGATGTTTTACGTTTCAAGGCATGCAGAATCCGAATATCCAATTAAAAAAAATTCTGTCTGTCCGCCGTACGCTGTCAAAACTTTTCCGGCCAAACTATAATAGCTACATTACTGAAATTTTCATCAAAAATAAATCTTTGTCTCAGAACAGCCCAATTCTTGAACCACATCGTATTTTTGAGGGAGAAAATTCGTATTTTCCAAGGTTTTTCTCGAAAAGGGTGTATTTTGTATCAACTTCTATAGATTTTTGGACGCTGTATCGAATGAGACCATCGTGGGGTCGATAGCTTTATCGGTTCTCGAGTTAGTGCAGCTTGCATGTTGAATTTGGGCGATTTTTAGAAATTTTGCATTAGGGTATAACTCGAGAGGAGGTTCAGCCATAAAAATCGTTCTCTACTCTTCGTAATTCTCGTCGAACACTCCAACTATACCGTAAGTCGAATAGTTCAGATTTTAATTTGGAAATCAAGAAAAATAAAAATGATTAAAATAAAATTACAATAGTTGCTACGGAGTTTCCCCTATAGCTACCAATCTGTTTTTCGGTGGAAACGTAAGGCCACCTAATTGAAACACGATTCTTATTCTTATGATGTAAAATCTTGTAATTTTCGCTGTGATATTTAGACTTCAGGTCGTTCAACTGCGCCATATACCACGAAATTCGTTCCTATGGCACAATGTCCACAATTCCTGTTTAATAGTATTTCGTTCGGTTTTTCCGCCTTGCAAACTCTCGAGCCGTTCCGATTTTGCTTTCCGTTCGCTACCTTAGTGTGTACGGTCGGCGTCATACTCGTTTAACCTCGCGGCTAACTCGAGGATTACACGCCAAGTGGATGCGGACGGAACGGTCTGGTTAGTTAGCGTTTCGAGAGGCCGACCTCTCCTAGACCAGTCCTATCATCAGCACTAGGCACCGCCGCGCCGTCTGCGAACGTGATGGCCAAGTTGCGGTTGGACCTCGGCATGCCTGCCATCCTCCTGCCTGCTTGTCGCATGCTCTTGAGGCCTAATGGATTGCTGTTCCCTGGGGCAGGCGTCTGACTCAGTCCGAGGATAGGACATTGCGGTGATGTGGCAACGGGTGACGGCTTCTACTCTCCGGACTCCTCGATCGACCGTGGAAATTCTCGCACTCACTGCTCGCGAGTAAAGGCTGCAATTGCAACGTACACTTGTTCGACATCGAATGTCTATTGCGGATTGCAATTGTCCAGATTGCTAACAAGTCGATCTTCGGTTCGAGGGAATACAAGACTTAACCGGGAATTACAGTTTTGGTTGAGGGGTTGTGAGGGGGAGAAAAACCAGGCGACTTATTCTCCAGATTTTTAATGGCTGGCCGAGCACTCAAAATAAGTAATTATGCCAACCCTAGTCAGTCCAACTAGTCCATTAGCTTTAGTAATTGTATTATGTCTGCCTGGGATATAGAACCGACATAACTGTTTGTTAATCACCATCATATCAGTATCTAGTCAACCCATGTTCCTATGTATATGTTCACAAATTATTTTCAGTTTTTATTTAAATTTATAGTAAATTCATAGTTATAGTAAATTTAGTAATTTAATTGTCCTTCAACACTAATTGTTCAAAAAATGTAAGTAGAAGCCAATTACATTTAATATTATCCAAATTATTAGGCTTAGATTTTTAAACTTTCAACCTACTATTCCAGGACACAGGGGGAGCCAGGCAGACGATGTAACCCTTAAGTAGGTATCATTAAACTGTGCCGACTTGGCTGTGGACCTCATGGTTCCACGTGAGTAATAAGGACCAAATTGTAAAAAAGAGGCGAATGGGCGAAAGTGCTGGAGAATAAGTCGCCTGGTTTTTCTCCCCCTCACAACCCCTTTACTACAACAAATGCGACGACAACCAAACGAAGAACAGTTTTGGTGTGTTGTTTTGGTAATACTTCATGATCCAATCTGCGATATCATACGGGTTTCATGGTAATGATCTTACCTTTATACGAATCGAATTTTTGAAAAAATGCTGCATATGATTGTACAGTGTTTTATTATTCCTTCGCTTCAATGATGATTTAAGAAGAGTATCCATTTGTGATTGTAAAAATTCCGAACATTCGTGAACGTTCCCACCGAAAAACAGATTGGTAACTATCGGGAAAAATTCCGTAGCAACTATTGCAATTTCAATCATTTTTATTTTTCTTAATTTCCTAATTAAAAGCTATATGGCGTCACGATGGAAATGTTCGTTGAACTGCCTTTGCCAGAACTCATCCGTAGACTCACTCAAAAATCGAATGAAAGGTGAAATCGCTAACGACCTGTAATAGTTCGTTATTCAGTTTCAAAGCACACTTTATCACTCCTAGAAATTAATTGTCATCTCTGCATTTTGATGTTTTAATTATCTATACTATTTTTTTCTCGCAAAATGAAATTATAATTTATGTTCATATAACCTGACGGACTGTTTAGTTTAATTTTTTATTTCTAACTGCGTAAAAATGTTGAGAGGACGACGTGGTCCAATTTTGAGCACTCGCATTCTTCGCTCGATTCTATTCTTTATTCAATACTGTTCATATTCAAAGGGATTAGCGCTGAATTTCAAATGGCACAAATCCTCGCGGCTGGAATTATTAACTGACAAACATTCGAGTACCGTGTTTCTGTAGCAAGAGGCCGCTTTTGAACTGTTTTCAAAACCTGCCGATGAAAGAAGTACGTTGCGATCTTTCATGAATGATTTGTAAAGGGTTCGCCCCAGTTCAACAATCGACAACACGGCGAACGGACAAGCGCTCGAATTCGCCCATTGTCAGGCGAAATTGAACAGCAAAATGAAGAAGGAGACGATTTTTTTCCGACGGCGTTTCTGATGGACCGCAAACGACAATAGCTGTCGTAACAGCGAGCGGACGACAATAGTGTTGAAAACATGAAGTTCGCAACGGATTATGTTGCGAATGTACATTGATTGGGAGCGTTGTTGAAAATGAGAGTGGAAAGCGCGAGGAAAAGCGGAAAAGGCCGCGAGTTATGGAACGTGGAAACTGTCGGCGTGTTATGTGCGCGTCTGTAAAGAGAAGTCAGTTGGCGAGGATAGCACGGCCGAACGGCTTGGTAACGGGTAAAGTGTGGTATATCGATTCCCCCTGGAAGCCTCTCTATTTAAAGGCCCTCGTAGGGCGGCGGTGTCATCAGGCCAAGGGATGGACGAAGGGAAGTTCCTGGAGGGCACAAAGCGCGTCTGGGCGTTGGTTCCAAAAGACAGGAGTTACTGCCTATCTTGCCCGACCACACTTAGTCAATAATTAACTACGTTTTCTTCCTCTAGGCGACTTGTCTCTCATCAGAAGGTACAATGGACGCCTTCATCGTTGTAAAAGATGTTCTCAGTACCCCTCGACGCGGCGAGTCATCCTGTGACGGATACAAGTATGCCCTCCGGTTTTTTGTCGACACAAGCGAGGACGAGGGTGACGGCAAAAAATCTACTCTGAGGTCTAGCGCTGAACAAGAGTCAGATATGAAAATCGTAGAGTGCGAATTTTCGAACTTTTTTTTTGGAATTGAAGTTCGCTGGGATTTGAAACGGAAAAAGGCGGGGTTTACCGATAAAAGACCGGACTATGTGTAGAGTAGGCACAAAAATTTAGAGTACAGCCCAAGAATTCCTTTATGCAGGCCCTTCCAACGTTTCATGAGTAAGTTCCATTGGATCAACGCGAAGAATTCCGAACCATAATTCAATTTTTCCTGCCTATTTTTACTCCCACGTTTACGTAGGAAATAGAAGTATTGTGATCGTCCATAAAGTTGAATTCGAGACGGAGTTTAAATTGTAAAAATTGTCATAGTGCTATACTCGGAAACGCTTTATGAACAATTTTCTGCGTGTCTGACTGTGGTCAAAAAATGACAAAATTCACGCTATCTCTGTGGAAAATAAATTGAATTTAATGATAATCTCAGAAAAAGTTTTTCAAATAAATGTGCAAAATTAGTCTTAAAAAATCCGTTTTTTTATTAGCTCACTCAGGCCTAGAATGACGCCTGATTTTTTCGCATATTCGTTTCGCAGATTTTTGGTGTTTTGATCTTTACAGACCATGACAGTTTATGTATTTGAGAGTTAAGGCCTAGAAATTTTTGTTACGGTGAGTGAATGACTCTTGTTTTTCATCAAAACATTCTTCTTCCACGTTATTCGCATTTTTGTTATTTATTTTATGTTTAATTTTTCTTTCCGGGTCCCTTTGCAGTAAAAATGATCAATACCACAGAACCTTCGCTTTATCTTGTGGCTCAAACACGCCGTAACTCCACGTTAATAATTTTTTTCGTTTCCTTGCTACTTTTTTAATAACTAAATACTTAGGTTTGATCGGTGAATGGTTATGTCGATTTTTTAATCGGTTATATCTGTCTCTCTACTCAAACATGGAAAGACTATGCGATCTATACACATGACTGGTCTCATCTAATGTTCCTTCATTGTTTGAATCAGGATTGAAATTTCTTATCCGCCATTCAATTCTGTTTGGATCGATCTGAGAATGTAAAAAAGGAAATTAAATATTTCAAATCAGATGCAATATAAAAAATCAAAACGCGCGAGGTCGGCAATGTGTAATTTACGAAAACGTTTCTTTCCGTCGTTCCAATCTATTCTTGCCAGCGGTTTTCATGTCAAAAACAAAACCACCTATCCACGCTCTACCGAGTCAATCGACTGTTTCTAAGGATGTGCAATAGATTATCTGATGGAAGACTCAATAGAAAAGGGATTGGAACATAGTCGAAGAAGAAAAGCGCACACTGACAGGAACGAAAGAATCGACTAGCAACGAACTCGTCTCAAAGACGTTAGGTATCTGAAAAGGATGACGGGAGGAAAAAAGGAATTAGCTTCAAGAACAGCCGAGTTTCCTAGTTTCCTTCGAGAACACTTCATTCAACTCGGATGTCCAGTCTCAGATCTCAGCTCTGCGGACGAAGCCACAGGGCTACTTTATACTAACTTCTTCTCTGGTTAACCAGCTTTAAACCACTTTCAGCCGGTTCTTTATTCTTCTATTTCCGGCATTTCTATCCGGCCGTTTAAAAACGCTTCCCGGCCTCTATTTTCTTTCACCTTGTAATTAGTTTCTTCCCGACCGCCAACTTTGTAATTAATCCCCTCCTAAGCTTTGCGGAATGCCCAAAATGCATCCTGTTCTTGAACAATTAAATTCCAAGTTTTACTCCTGAGTGAAACTTGCACCAGGAACGAAGTGAGAGGTTTTTAGAGTTGAAGGGGAAATTATTTTGTCGAAAGTTTACTCTCCTGAATTTATAAAGCTATAGGATACTCTATAAATAAAACCAGTTGTGTGCATAGGTCACACAGTACTTCCATGTTTGAAACGGTGATAGGAATAACCGATTATAAAATGAAGAAGCTCCTACTAAGGGTGCAACGTTATTGAAACACTGCAACTATTATTGAAAAACGAGCTATGAGAACCCAAAAATAGAAAAACGCACGAATTAGGTTATTAATGTGAAAGTGCAGTATATGAGCCTAACAAAACAATGCGAGCCAAGTTTTGTAAAATTTTCATGAACCTCCAACGTCCAAGATATTGATTTCTTCGCAGCCTGTAAAAAGACGAAATAGTCTATAAACCGCATAAAGCGGAAGTACGGTGTGTGATACAATCGATACACAACCAGTTTTGAGAAAAGGAGTAATTTTTAAAGCAAGGAGACCCAAATATACATGGTGCACAAGCAAAACCACTGAAAATGTGAATTAGGTTATATTACACCAATAATAAAAATCTAACGGAATTCAAGTGATATAAAGAAACATTTCAAGTCATCCAGCTTTCAACTATAAGCATTTTTGCAGTCCGAAAAAGTCAAAGTATAGTCAATATGCGTATGTTTCAAGACCTTGAGCGTTCAAATATATTGAGTTTTCCTGTAAAAATCATAATAACAAATTCGCACCAGTGAAATTGTGAAAAAAAAAAAACTCTTAATGTAGAGGAATGGTGTGTTAACCAATATCCGAAAAATCAAACATCATCTGCTCGCCATAAGGATTTTTTTAAAACCTCAGAAGTAGAAAAATATTCACTCTTATATCCTGTAAAAATCAAAATAGAAAAGACTTAGAACGCTTATCTCTCGGAAGTACAATGTTATCAAAAACTGAAAACCTAATTTTGCACAATTACTGGGAAAACCTTTTCCAAAAATTCATTCATTTTTCACGGAGATGTGACGATTTATGTGTTCTTTTTTTTTAAATATTTTTTAAAGTTGTTTTTCTCTATTTTTTATTTTTAACGCAGACACTTTGTTGAGAAATTGTTTCTGAGTACCTTCAGTTTTATAAAAATGTCTTCCAAATTAACCTCTGTTCCGGAATCGAATTTTAGGACGATCACAATACTTCCAATTATTACGTAAAAACGGAAATAAACATGAAAATACTCATAAATATAAAGTAGAATATTAATAAAAAAAATTATAATGAACAGACTATGAAATGCTTTTATACTCGTTTGAATCATCGCACTTTTCTACAATAATGAATAAATAGTTCCTGCTCAAATCTATATATGTATTCACATGCAAATTTGGCCACGGCATCATCAAAAATTTGTAATGTTCCCTCGCGAAGAAGACATTTTGGATCATTTGTGGTATCTAGCAATAAACAACCGCAATATACCGCGAAAGCTTTCCGTCGCACGAGCTCCTTCAAAGCTCTCGGGTTCCTGATGTAAGTTTCGTCTGAATCGGTTCAACAAATTTCTTCACACTTTAAAAATCTTCAAACAACTATAAACGAGCGTCGAGTGCGAGGGAATTCTCGAAGCGGCCAACTCGAATTTATTCCATCTGAAAAATACCGGTTTCGCTATTTATTCTTGGGAAGAGTCGGATTTCGAAATCGCCCGACCCAACTCTTCGGCGAACTTTTTGATGAACGTCGGAGAAGTCGCTTCGAGTTTTGCAGAGGCGGCAATAAATCTCAACGATCCGACGAGGCTTTTGTCAACTGCACGAACCGGCATTGGGAAGATGGTGGAATCAATAGAAGGGAGAAAGTTGCCCAGCTAAGTATAATATTTACGATGCAAGCCGGCAGAGAAACAGGAAACGACTAGAGAAATGAAGGAGGGGTAAGAAATTTGGGTGAACGGTTCACGCGGCAAACAGGCCAGGGGTTTCTAGGGCGGTGAGCCAACGGCTGTGTGTCCCTTGTCATTACCACTGCTACGGGCACGCTGCCAACTGCCAATTTACTACTTAAGCCGCCTTCCTTCCCAAGCTGAGCACAGCTCTACGCCCTAGTACCTCGAGACGGCGGGGGATTTAGCATTCAAGACCCGCCCTGACGCAAAGGAAGTGTATCGTTTCGGAAAGGACTGCACGAGTGTTGGGAAAGTCAGTTAGGGCCAAGGTGAACCTTCGAAGAAAATAGTCCGGCGATTTTATTCCTCTGCGGTGGGATTGTGAGTTCTCTAGACGTAAAGAAGCCGGCCTTGTTAGCGAAGGAAGTTCTAAATGTGGCGGACTCGAGATTAGGCTGGTGAACCTGTTTACAGCGTTGACGCGCTTAGTCTGAACGTTACGAGGCAACGCTGACCTTTGTTTATTCCGATTTTATTCCGCTATTTTTCGAGTATTTGTTTTCATTTTAGATACGACCTACATTTTAGGTTCGTACCGAATGGCAGTTAAAGAGAGTTAGAAATGGAGTGAAAGTTTATTGGAAGGAATGAAAGTGAAATTGAATTAGAGTGAAAGTGAAATTGAATTAGAGTGAAAGTGAAGTAAAAGTAGAGTTGAAATAAAGTAAAAGTAGAGAAAGAATAGAGTTGAAGTGAAGAAGAAGAGGAAGTGGAAGAGTTAAAGTAGAAGTATTGTGAAAGTGGAGTAAAAGGAGAGTGAAATTGAAGTAGAAATGGAGTGGAAATTGAGAGAAAGTAATGTAGAAGTGGATTGAGAGTGGAGTACGATTGAAATGAAATAACTGACTTTCTGAGTGATTTAATTTTTTTTTCGTACATTTTTGGAAGGCCCAATCTTACAAAAAAAAAAAAAAATAAATAAATAAAAAATTAAAAAAAAAAAAAAAAATAGTTGAGTGAAGTAGAAGTTCAGTGAATGTGTAGTGAAAGTAAATGGGAAGAAATGGGAGTGGGTGGGAAGCAAAAATTGAGTCAATGTGGAGTGGAAGAGGAGTGAATTGTGAAGTAGAACTGGAGGGAAAACTAAATAGAAGTTGGATGAAAGTGAAGATTAAGTTGAGTGAAAGTGTAGTGAAAGTTGAGTAGAATTGAAGTGGAAGTGGAGAATAAGTGATGTAGATCTCAAGGGGGGAGGGGTAGGAAGTGTAGAAGAAGTGAAGTGAATGGAGAGTGAACGTTAAATAGGAGTGGAGTCAAAGTGAAATAAAATAAGTATAATTTCATAAGTATAATTTAATAAATTATATATAAATTTAAATATAAACTATTAAAATTAAATATAAATTTCATAAGTATAATTTCATAAGTATAATGAAATTTGAGTAGAATTAAAAAGGAATTGGAGAGTAAGTGATGTAGAAGTGAAGGGGGAGTTGGCAGAAAGTGAAGAAGAAGTGAAGTGACTTGATAGTGAATGTGAAATAGGCGTGGAGTGAGAGCTTAACGGAAGTTAAGGGAAAGTGATGTAGAATTCGAGCTTAATTATAGTGAAATAGGAGTAGAAGTGTAGTGAAAGTGAAGAGTAAGCAATGTAGGACTGGAGTATATGTAGAAAGTTATGTAGAATTGAAGTGGAAGGAGAACAAGAGGGGTGTAAAATAGAGTGGGGGTGTAAAATCAAAATTTCAGAATTAATTTTTTATCGAAAAATCTCCATTTTACCCTAATTTTCCCCTACTTCAATTCGTTGCTCGTAGACGTTACCGAAAGCCGACCTCAATGAACCATGTGCCGTTTGGGAATCCTTCCGTCGCCGAATATTCCGCTAAGTGGTTTGACAATTTTAAGTGGCTGCGGAAACAGCGTGCAATTCGTTGCTATGTAGAGACTAGAGAGCTATTGAGAGTCCCTGAGACCGGGAGCAGTTGGCCTGGCCGCAGCACAGTGGCAAGAACACTTTGAATTATCAATAGGGAAACTGAAACAGAACTGGAACAGCTCTCTTCAGCCGACCCTGACGAAAACGACGGAAGTTGTCCACCCGTTTCTCGCCGTAGCTGAAACAGCTGAAATCCTTCCATTTATCCTCGTAACTCCCTTCGAGCTATGCAATATTGATTAAACGGTGGCGAACATCTGTAGCGCAGAACTATCGGTTGTATCTGTTTGAAATTTAATTCAGGTATATTAATTATAAATTCACGAGTAAAAAAAATCTTATATCAATTAAATACCTTATGAGGAGGGGATTATTGGAATTTTCAAATTGATACTATTTCAAGCGAATTGATTTATAAAAGCAGGAATCTCCTGTTTGCGAATTATACGCCGAATCGACTTCAATGTCATGCTCTCGCATAGTTTGCTATGTCTAGCGTCTCATTAATAAAAGCACCTTCTGCAGCTGAGTCCTCCATCATCCTAACGAGGGACACCATCATTATTTCCGACTTACGGCTCATTTAGTCTAGAGACGGGTTAGTTTAGAAGTAGGACCGTTTCAGGGAAACTGCTGTATCCGATGGCTTGGTTTTGGAGGCATTCGGCTAGGGTATCACTTCCTTTCTCTTATGACGGTATTTCCTGATAACGTCCACAATTTTCTGAGAAATTTTCATGCGCTGTTTAAGTTTTATCCTAATTCAAGATGGTTTTGCATTCAGCATTATTGATAAAATTTACTAGAAAGATTCTGAAATATTAAAAAATACTAGAAATATACGAAATAGATTAAATAAAATATGGTGCACATTTTCAAGTCCTGTTTAATTTATATCCAATTTTTTAATGCGTTCATCGAAGTAAATTGATCTTCGAGATGATATATATTTGGTTAAGATATACTACAACAAGTCTAAAATATATTTTAAAAAATACTGATAATATAATAAATAAAAAATTATTTAAATTTTTAAGCACAGTTTATTTTACATACAATTTTTCAATACATTCAACGAGCGCAATTGGTCATCGATTTGATTTCATGGATTAGACACGTGATTGGTGATTAAAATATACTTGAAAGAGTATAATTTTTGGCTCAGCACAAATTACATCGGAATCAACAGCTCGTTTTATATAAAAATATCAAATGGAATCGAGTCAAATGTGGAATTCGTGCATATTTTGGCCCATTTCACCAGATAAAGAGAATATAGTAGTACGATGTATGATTTGGTAATTTCATGAGCTATCTGAGCATATTTCAAGTTTTCTAGCAATTAAATATTGATTGCTGTGGTTTTCAGAAAAAATAGAGAAACCTTCGAACCTGTACATCGAGGAACGACAGTAAATAACACGAATACTAAGGGACGGCATCTTTTCCAAATCCACAGGGCGAAAATGTTCATTATAATTCCGTCGAATTGATTAGTTTTTCTTGAAAATACGACGGCACACTTTCTGAGGACAAACTAGTACAGAAATAGACTTCAGGTAATTTGCGAATAAAGGGGTAAATTAATTCGCTGTTTAAAACTGGAGAATAGAGTCGACAGACGGTGCGTGTCAATGGAAAATCCAACTAGTTTGATTTGGAAGTCAACATAGGCGGCAGAAGCCGCTGATTGGACCTGGGATGCTGCGATGATGCTGGTGAAGTGGCGGGGTTTCGCCAAACGCCTGTAATTACATTTGTCCTACAGATAGATGGGAGCCGAGGGATACGAAGGGAACATCTCGTTCCCCGCGTCCTCGCAGGCGACAGCGTCAATCCCGGGCGTTCCACCCGTCGCGCCGCCGGTATCGAAGGCCCTATCAGTTATAATCCGTCCGCGAGGCTCTACGGCGAATGAAGTTATTCAGACCGTCGTGTCCCATTTCGTGCCGCTACACCTATTTCATACTGGACGAGGATGCGAATTTTTCTCGTATGGGACGACCCGGCTGCTGAAATGGGACAGGCGAGGATATTGCGCTCTAAACGCATTATTTTCAACATATTTAGCCACGGGCGATTCAGTTATGTTCCCAACTTCACTTGTCTATAAATTTGATAAAACGGAAGACCTAACCCGTCCGACACAACCTGACGACCAGCAGAACCATCCTGACCCGACCAATCTAATCTAACCAACCCGACCAATCGTCCCGACCGACCGACATGAACAACTACTTTAACCTGACCGATCTGACAAAAAAAAAGCTGCAAATGATTGTACAGTGGTTTATTATTCCTTCGCTTCAAATAAAATTTCAGATGACTATCCATTTCAGATAGTCATTATTCAGAACATGTGTGAACATTTCAACCGAACAACAGATTGGTAACTATCGGGAAAAATTCCGTAGCAACTATTGTAATTTTAATCTATTTTATTTTTCTTAATTTCCAAATTAAAACTAAATTTTTTGCCCTACCGTATAGCTGGAGAGAGTGTTTGACGACCATTCCAATGAGTATAGAACGATATTTATAGCTCCAAGAACTCTCGAGTTATACCCTCATGTCAAGTTTCTAAAAATCTCCCAAATTCGGCACAAAAGCTGCGATAACTCGAGAACCAATAAAGCTATCGACCCGGCGATGGTCTCATTCGGTTCAGCGTCCAAAAATCTATAGAATTTGATACCACGTACACATTTTTCTGAAAAACCTTGGAAAATATGAATTTTCTCCCCCTCAAAACCCCCCAAAAATACCCTTAAAATTGAGCTAGCAAGTTGGTTCAAGAATTGGGCCGTCGTAGGACCGAGATTGATTTTTTTGTGAAAATTTCAAATTTTTAGCTCTTACAGTTTGACCGGAAAACTGCTAACGGTGTACGGCGTACGGCGGACAGGCAGAATTTTTTTTATTGGATATTCGGATTCTACATGCCTTGAAACGTAAAACATCAAATTTTGAGGGGGTTATAAAAATTTTTTCTTGGGCGATTACAATGGTTTATTATTGAATAATAAACCAAAACCAACCAACCGACTAAATTAACCAACCCGACCAACCAATCTAACCTAACCGAACCGACCAACCATCTAACCGAACCGACCATCTACCTAGGGCAACTGCTTTACCCATCCGACCCAACGAACCGACCTGACCTGGCTGACCCGATCTGGCGCAACCAACCGACCGAACCTGAATGAATGAATGAAGATTAGGATGCTTACCCGATCTTGCCGTTCTCAGTGATGACGATCTTCAGTGCCGTACCAGCCTGATTCGGAACGGAAGGATGTGCCGACAGCCTCCAATAACAATCAAGTTCAGTTTCCTTGTCGACTGGTTGCTTAATTACTTAGTTTCCTCTTGATTTAAATCATTCTACTCTTTGCGTTACTGAACTTATTGTACAGAGTCATTCACGTTTATTCCTCTGAATTACATTATAAATTTTAAAAAAAATAGCACTTGATGGAACTACCGACTTGAGCCCGATCTATTTAATTGTTACATTTGAATTGTAGTACATTTATATGTTTTATCAATGGACATAGTCAAGCACCGCTATAGCACATATAAACTACTGAACAAATTTATCGCATGACAGAAATCCTAGTCCAATGAGCCAACTAAAGACGTTTTTTTATACAAAGCCCTTCTGACGCTCATTGGGTCTTTAAAATCACTTGGCAAGTACCTTATTAGTATAGGCATGCTATAATAAACGTGGCGTGAAGTGCCTTTTAAGCGAGACTGTGGCACGGACACAATGGCTAGAGTGGTGTCACGAAACGAATAAGCACCACCCCGCAGGCCACTATATCCGAATTTTTACGTGTGCTTATGGAGAAACAAGAGGGAAGACTTAGCATACGACTAATCGTAAATACTTTGACAGTATTATATAGTTCGAGTGAGGGGAATCTTCATGGCTTTTTGGCTATAATTTTTAATATAGTTTTCTGGGCTATTGTTAAAGGATCTTACAGATTGAAATGTGCTTCCCCAGACTAGTATACCAAAGCTCAACATACTTTGTACCAATGATTTATAGAGGATTACAAGTGACTTAAACTCGAGACAATTTCTCACGTTATAAAAAAAATAACTCAGTCTCAGAATCTTTTTCGTTAAAGATGAAACATGAATTCCCCATTTAAGGTCCTCGTCTATGACCACTCCCAGATACCTTGCATATGCAACCCTTCCAATACTTGGGCATGAACACAGGTTAGAGCCTACGTTATTACAATTTGTGTATTTTCTTTTATATTATTCAATAAATGCAAAAAAAAAAGTTGTGTAGTTTTAAATCACGATCTAAGTGAGCTCTAGTGGGGGATTTCGATATAATCATATATTTGGTTTTATTTATGTTTAAACTGAGAGTATTTGCAGTCATCCAACCAAACACCATTTCCAAGTTTCGATTTGCTTGGGCAAACAGCTCATCCCAATCATCGGCTACGCACAATATGGCGGTGTCGTCAGCGAAAAGGTAGACAATCCCCTCCAGTGGCAGCTCACCGAGTCCATTTATGAATATTTAAAAAGAGGGGCGGTCCAAGAGTGCTACCTTGGATGACACCGAAATTTATCAATTTAAGAGAGCCTGTCTAACCGAACCTAACCGAACCGACATTCTACCTAGGGCAACTGCTTTACCCATCCGGCCCAACCAACCGACCTGACCCAATATGACGCAACCAACCGACCAAACCCGAGCTACTGGTTGGAATCCACAAGGAAAAATTAATGAGAAAACGATTAACTATCTTTATGTATTATACCAGTTGGTTTTATGATTATATTGTGAAGTTATCGACAGTTTACGAATGACAACCTAATATCTTCTTAAGAAGAAACAGCAAATAAACAAAATTCGTTCAAATGAGATATAAAAAATCGAGACCGGGACCAAAATAGCGGCTTGACGTTCAGGCTGAAATTAATCGCGCGAAGCTCGGATAAGAAAAGAGGGAAATGCGAATGAAAAGCGAGGGAACGCAGCTGCCAGTCACTGTTCCGCTAATACCGGGCGACCTTCCTCGAACCGAGATAGAATTCTCATCTCTACAAAAATCGCCTACGCAGTCCTGACCTCCAAATTTACCAATTGGAGCGATAAAACCTATGAATTCCAGCAAATCCCTCATATTTCCAACTTTTGACGCTCGACTAAGACTGAAACGGAAGGTTTAATTTTCACCAATAGAGTGAATCGAAATCACAACTCTGAGGAAATTTTAATTATTCAATTTCTCAAAAAAAAAAAAAAAAAAAAGAAAAAAAATCTGCCGCACGATAGTTTATTAATCTCTTCTCTACAAAAACTTATTGATTTTGACCAATTGGCCATATTTATCGATTTGCGAACTCCAGCCAAAAACATCCTTGACCATGTTCGTATTTACTTTTGAAGTGGCCGGTTCAGTAAACGGCCGAGGTAAGATTCGGTTTACACGGCGAGGGCAACTACTGTTAATTGGAAACAGGCAACCGCCGTCTCTCGTCTCTCAAGATCAAAGGAATCCAAGTAAATTGATGTAGAAACCACTGTCGTCGGCCGCTTTTGGAACGAGTATCACTTCTGCTTTGCGACGAGAGCTGACATGTTGCACTATCGTGAAACCGAGGTATAATAAGAACTCGTATGTTCCAGTTTCGAGGGAATCCTCGTTTTACAAGAGATCAAATAAACGACATACGATAGGCAATTCACCGTAGATGAGACTATTATTTTTACCCCCTTCATATTTTAATTTTAATATTCTACATCGAATAATTTTATAATACTGCTGCACTTTATTTGTCAATCATTAAATTATCATCATATTATCACCGACTTTTACATCCATTACATAGTATTTTGGCGTAATTTTCACTCTATTAAATATGGGTTTTATCTGATTACATAATACTATAATAAATAAAATAGTATTATTTAAGTATAATATTTTAAATGAATATTAAACTTAGTATTGTAATATTAAATAATAAATTAATACAACAAATACTATATTGACGTATTCTTTCTCTCTATTAATAGTAGATTTTATCTGATAACATAATACTATATTGAATAAAATAGTATTACTTACATATAATATTTTAATAGTATATTTAAAATAGCAATAATAGTATTGTAATATTAAATAATAAATTGATATATCAAATACTATATTGACGTATGTTTTCTCTCTGTTAATAGTAGATTTTATCTGATAACATAATACTATATTGAATAAAATAGTATTACTTACATAAAATATTTTAATAGTATATTTAAAATAGCAATAATAGTATTGTAGTATTAAATAATAAATTGATATATCAAATAATACTATATTGACGTATGTTTTATCTCTGTTAATAGTAGATTTTATCTGATTACATAATACCATATTGAATAAAATAGTATTACTTACATATTATATAATATTTCTTATATATAATATTTTAATAGTCTATTTAAAATAGTAGTAATAGTATTGTAATATTAAATAAATAAACTAATATTACAAATACTATATTGACGTAATTTTTTCTCTATTAATAGTAGATTGTATCTGATTACATTTATAAATTTCTCAATTATTTTCCGTAAATGGCAGTGAAACTATCCAATGAATATTCTTCCAGATCAAACACCTCGGAAAACTTCCACAAAGTCCAAATCCGGCAATGGCTCCGACGAGGCCATTATCGACGTTCCAGTGTGCGCTAGTCTTGTAACTGCCAACGTAGAACCCTCGGCTAAATTAGAGTTCGCAAGTTCCACGCACTATAACAATCTGCATTACAGGGGCAGTATACGTACTTATGTTCCTCTGCGGTTTTGTCAACTCTAAGCCGTTCGAAGCACCTGGGCCGACGCACATGCGAACTACGGTTACTATCATACTTCCAGCTATACTGAACATTCTGAATATCCTACGCCGTACTGGAAGAGAGTGCGATGGAAGCAAGCTAATATCGATAGAGAGACATCTATTAGAGCAATTGGGAATTACGAGCTTCCTAACTGAAAAACATAGTAATCGATTCCACTGGAAATGATGTAGTTATTGTTTCAATACTCATAATGGTCTTAAACTAATCTATAGTCTATAGTAGTAGTAGGTATATATAAAACTGCACAACGAGGTTGAGGAGAGGTATACGATTGATTGAAGAGATGGCCGGAGGGATTGGATTGAAAAAAATAGGGGTTGCTTTAAATTTAAGGCCATCGGCTGAAAAAATCTTGGAATTTTGAATTTCGGCCCCTGTTTTGAAAAAAAAAAATTCGAAATGTATGAAAAAACGTCGTTTTTGTGAAATTTTGAGATCGCGGAATTATTTCTTTTGGGAGCTGTAGCGGCTTAAATATCGATTTTCGTACGTACCATGAGCATTACAGATAGGTTGTGCGGGAAATTCTAAACATTTTCGTCATTTGGATCGGTCGGATCGGACTCACCTCCGCGAAGCTATAGCGAGTCAAAGTCGAAACTTTGAAATTTCGTTTTGAAAAAACTCGAACGGCTTGAGCAGAATTGTGCAACGATAATTTGACACTATATTCGTCAATTAAATCGAAATTCCTGGATACGTTTTTTGCCCTTTTTTCGATTTTCGACTTTGGTTTTTCTTGAGAGAGGTTTTTGTAAAATTTTGACGTTTTCGAAAACCACGTTTTTCCGCGGTTTATCGCGATTTTCTCGAAAAAATTCTCACAACCCGAAAAGATTTTATGAGCGCGTTTTGTTCATGGATAAATTCATTAAACGAAAAAGTACAAGAATTCGTTCGTTGATCGATTTTTGCCGGTGCTAGAGCGCCCCAAAGTGAAAGTCGAAAATCCTTGGGTATACGATTGATTGAGAAACTGGGAATAGGTAATCAAATTTTGGTCATAGTGTCAATCGTTTTTTCGCATGTTTTTCGCGTATAACTTTTGAACCGACCACTTTTACATAGATATATTACTCAGAGACGAGAAAGAACTATCAAAATCCTACAATTTGGTGATTTAATTATATTTTTATGTTATGTCCCCGCGGAGCTATTAACGTTTGAAAAAAAGTCGAAACACGTTTTTTGACATAAAACGGAACATATCTCGAGAGCTATCATATACACTAGCCATTTTCGTATTTTTAATTGATTCTACGTTAAATTTCCTTCATTTTCTTTCACAGCACCTAATCTGTCCCATTTCGGGAACGTGACGAAAAAAAATCCCAAAGTTGAAACTTCAAAAGTATGAAAAACGAAAAAAATTCCAAAAATATTACTAATGGTTCGAATTCGATTATTTTCACTTTAAATTCGAATTCTACGTCTAATTTCCTGTAGGAATCATTAATTAATCAAATTTGAACAGTACAGTAAGTATTTGCAACGGAATTTCAAAGTTGAAAAACGTAGGAGTGGCGTAGTATTAAACCTGGAAAAACTTATAGTTGTCGTGAAATTTCCGCCGTTTTGACGTCATATTCGGATTCAGCGTTAAATTTCCTATAAGAATAGCTTTCAAAATCGCTTTAAAACGAAAATTTAATTTTTCACTATTACCGATGCCAGCGGAGCTCGGAATTTCGGCCGGTGAAAAAGTCGATTTACGGGAAATAATTTCTCTGGCTCTGTTAAAATTTTTTTCACCAAATTTTTTGCTATGTACGTGTGTAAGGCGTTCGAATGAAGACTCCTGCATAATAAAACGATTGATTCGCATTTATTTTGACCCCGAAAATCACGGTTAAAGTCCAATTTTTGAGCTTTCAAAAACCGATTTTTTTGGACCACTTGCAGATTTTTCCGAGAAATAAAAAAAATCACAAAAATACACCTTGGTGAGACACAACTTTCCTAAAAATTGCAGATTTTTATCTGTATTGAGAGACGAGTAAAAAATCGTTAACTGATCGGTTGAAAAAAATCGCAGGGGGACCCCTTGGATTTTTCGCGAGAAATTTTTTGGAATCGATCTCGCTCAAATTCAGCATAATGATAGTTGATGATGTGTATATCAATAATATATGGTTCATTCTTTGTTTCGTTCGCACTAAATAGATGAAAAGAACGTTTAAAGTTGAAAAATGTCATGTTTTCGTGTTTAGTCTACTAATATTGTTGAATAACGCAAAAACGGTTGAAAAATGGATAGGTACATTACATTTGGAAAATGTGGACAGTTAAATTACCTATCTTTTGGTATATTCAAACATGACGACATGAGAATTGACGACATGAGAATTGACGACTGAGAATTGACGACTTTTTGTTTGAGTTATCCGCTCTGCAAGTTACAAATCTTGGAAAACTTAAAGTTGTTATGTCTAATTTTGCTCCTACTTTGCTCCAGTTGAAAAACCCAATACTTTATGATACTAAGTACAATACAATCCCCACCAACTACATACCAAATTATAGAAACTACTACTACCCACTATAATAACAACTATAGATTCCCACTCTCCATACATAAATAATGAACTACTAACTACTATACCTATACATACTCGTATATACAATATACACCTATATATATAGTAGTGAAAAGGACAACAACCCCACAAAATAATATAAAGTTTCAGCACTAATATTTTTCATCTGTTTTGACTTGTAGAGCACGGGCGTAAAATATTAACTTCGATTACCGATTTCATCACAACACGAACATCACCGTTGGGATATTAAGGGGAAATAAACATCCAGAGGATCAAAAATATAGCTCAATTTTTTATTTACTTTTTCCTAAAAGAAAAATCGCCTCATCATCGAAGTATCGAGCGCAACGTATCGGTTTTAATTATTCCAACGAGAGCAAACTACTAACGCTCTCATCTCAATAAATTAGGGCGTCTTTCTTGATGGCGCGGTTGTTTGTAGTAGATCGGTATTGGTTCAGAGAAAGCGGAAATTTTTCCCCCGTTTTACCGCCAAGTAGAAACCGTTTCTCAGCATCGTTTAAAAGGTACGAAATCGAGAATAAACCAAACTAACTGTCAGGTGATGGTTGGAAAAGCGTTTATATTGCTACTGTGGAAACAAGCTCTCCCTATCCTTTGCTCAAGGCCTTGCTCATCAACCGAGGGGCTTAGGGGAGAGTTAAGGGAAAATGCTCCCTTTTTGCTTCCTGAGTTTCTTCGGACTAACTCATCAAGTTTTTCGTTTTAAAAGAACGTCCTCCCCTCGCTGTCACTTCAGGGTAGCCTTCAGCGGGAAAAACGAGAGAGAGAAATCGAGATAGAAGAGTGAAGGAAGCTTTCAAAGAAATTCAATCGCTCTCCAATCCTCTTCGCCGTTTAATCGATTGCGCCCGACAGTCGGGACAAGGGTTTATTCTGTACTTCGGCCGAAGGAACGGAGGATCCTGGTGTGGCGAGAGCAATCTAATCAGGTCGTCTGTTCCATTTCCCGTATTCCAGATCTTTGATGGGCTCTTCGTAGATGTTCAAACAATGCTTGTTTACCGTCCGCTTCCGAATCGCCCAGGAGTGATCAAGTTCGGCGTCCAATAAGTATTCTGGAGTTCGCGACGGTTCTCGGTTCAAAAATAAATCACATAGGTCAATCTCGAATGCTCAACGTGCAATTGAGTAAGTGGTAATAGTTGCAAAACGCAGTGTCCGAGTATCTTCGGGAGTTTTGAAACAGAGCGATCATAAACTGATTTTTTCTATTGTACTGGGTTGGTAAGGGGGAGAAGAACCAGGCGACATATTCTCCGATTTTTTATTTACTGGCCGAGTACTTTCGCCCCTTCGGGCATCCTCAGGGCGATGTGGAACCATAGGTTACCACAGCGAAAGTACTCGGCCTGTAAATAAAAAATCGGAGAATATGTCGCCAGGTTCTTCTCCCCATCACCAACCCAGTACAATGAGAGATGCGACGACTCAACCAAGAAAAATGATTTTTTTTAGTAACTTACAGCATTCCTGATGCGTTGACCAGTCTATTAATATCAAGCTAATAATTCTCTCGGGAGATAAAATCAAGATTCTATTGTGAAATGATCGGGTCAAGTTCTGAAATTTCGATTGTGAACTGGCAATTTACCGGTCTGTGTGAACAGCGCAGGAAACCAGCGAAATTATCTCTCCTATAATGGCGATTTTCATCATACCTGATGATGAGTCAAATTAATAAGCTCATCGGCCAGATTTTTTACGGAAACGCAGTATACTGAAATTGATTGAGAGCTTCGACCAGTGGGAAAGTTATGAATTCAGGAAAAGTTTGGTGTATGGGAGAATTCAAACTAGGGGTGAGGTCTCAAAAATAATCCCAAAAAATGTCGGTTATTGGACGAAAATGGCGAGAGTCTAATTATTACTAAGGTCGTCTGTGGTTGAGAAAAATATGTTGGTAAACTTTGTGGCTGTTTTTCGGCGGAAAAACCAAACATCTGCGAGAAAAAAATGTTTGATGTAGAAAAATGTAGAAAAATATTTGCAAATGTTAGTACGATGAGAATAAGGAAGGGATGAAATTTGCACGTCACGGTGTTAAACTGAGGTATAATATAAAAAATAAAATACAGCTCGGCCGTACACTTCATCACATGGAATCTAGAATGTTTCAATAATAACCTGTCAGGTGTAACCACTGAATAGTTTGCTTAAAGTAATTTATTCTTCTTCGAGAATCAGAGTCCAACTGCAAATATAAATGCTCTTCTTCGTCGATTCTCAAGTATCTGAGTAATCCCACAAATGTTTATCAAAATAGAAAACATCACTGAAAATTCGGAATATTATCTGTCCATACAAGTATTTTCTTACCTTTGAAAATCGAGGCATGGGATCATTTCCTTCCAATATTTGCGTCAGTGGATATTAGCGCACGCCATGAAAATCGGTGAATTATGTGGTGTATGATTTACAGAAGAGTGCTCCCTACAAGTGATTTTAGAACGTGATTTATCACACGCGAATAAGGAGAAAAAAGATTCACCAGGGGATGGCTTTTTGAGACAATTTATGTTGACATAACTAAGATCTCCACCTGACTAAGAGTCTCATGGATTTCTCGATCATTTTGAAATTAAGACAACGACAACCCGCCGAATGACAGTTCTATTGAACGTTTTGCTCCATACACTTTTTTTTACCTTTTCAAATGAGGAAACACCGCTCAAAATCAACCAGTTCTTATTCCATCCTTTGGGGAATCCTCTCCCATTTTCCTCTCCAACGCGCCACGATTCACCAAAGGGAAAAATCTTTTTCTCACCACAACTTTCCCTCCCCGTTTTGCTGTTTCCACTCGCGTTCCCAAGCGCCGATATTTCCATGAGAAACAACGCGCTTATACTACCAGCTGTAAACAATGCGATCACAAGCTGCGATTTTTCAGTCATTTACTGATGTTCTGAGTAAGTAATTGGCCTCAAGTCCGTCATGTGGAGTATCAACTTTAACGTATTGCCTGAGTACGTTCAACGACCTTAACTATTCATCCGGCAAGGAGTCCATCGCAGATTGGGTTATGAATTGTTAAGAGGGGGGCTGAAGTTTGCCGAGTTATGCTCGTCGTCCCTGGAGACGACGTATGTCGGTGTTCTACGTTCGCATCAAACACTAAAACCTTGATGTCCTCGCCCTTCCCGCGAACTATCCCCTCGATGAGGACTAATACGATTAGACGCGAAGTTAGGAATCGAGCGGTTCGAGAATAGAGCGGTGAGAGGGATGCTATAGCCAATAGAAATCTAATGAGCAAATAAACCGCTCAACTGAGCCGGGATGTTTCTCTGCCTCCGGGGCCGGCGAAAACTTGATGCGGCAAGTTAGTGAAGACGAAAATCAACGTACCGCGAACCGTGACGTCCTTCAATGGTACTAAACTTCGGTACACGGCCGTTACGGTTCGTATTTCAAACGTACAATGCCCGCAAGATGCTTAGAGAGCAGATTTGGGGAAGATTTTCCAATCGATGGAGACATGTCATATTCTAAACGTGGGACGATTCTTGTTTGCCGCTATTTATTCAATGGCGGCCCTGATTGGTTTACTTTTAGAATAGATCGACGAGTATTAAATTTTTTGACATGTTTGGTTGAAGACCCTCCGTTTCCAGATTTAATTAAAAATCGAGAATAATGACTGTTCGAAAAGCGTTTGCTACAACTCAGACACAAAGTAACAATTCTTTTTTTAGACAGTACCCAAAACGCCCTCTTCCACCGAAAATATTTTTTACTCTGGATATCGTTTAATTTCTCCGGTTATATTGCAACTTTCAAAGTAAAACGCTGCAAATGATTGTACAGTGGTTTATTATATCGCTTCAATAATGATTTCGGAAGATTATCAATTTGAGATAAAGATTGTGTTTCAACCGAAAAACAGCTTGATAACTTTATAAGGGAAAACTCAGTAGCGACTATTGTAGTTTTAATCATTTTTATTTTTCTTAATTTCTAAATTAAAAGCTAAATGTTTGGCCTAACGGTAAAGTTTTTATATTTTTTATATTATATTTTTATATCTCCAAGAACTCTCGAGTTGTACCCTCATGTCAAATTTCTAAAAATCTCCCTAATTCGAAACAAAAGCTGCGATAACTCGAGAACCAATAATGCTATTGACCTCGGGATGGTCTCATTCGTTTCAGCGTCCAAAAATCTGTAGAAATTCATACCAAGTACACCTTTTTCTGGAAACCCTATCTCCCTCTCAAAACTCCTCAAAAATACCATTTCAATTGAGGTAGCGATTTGGCTAAAGAATTGAGCCATTGTCAGGCCAAGATTGATTTTGGTGAAAATTTCAAGAATTTAGCTTTTATAGTTTCGTCAGAAAAGTGTTGACGGCAAATGGCATACGCGACGACAGAATTTTTTTATTGCATATTCGGATTCTACATGCCTTGAAACGTAAAACATCAAATTTTGAGGGTAGGTTACAATTTTTTTTGGGCGATTACAATGGATTATTGAAAAATAAACCAAAATACACTGCGCTTAGTGGTGATTTTTCTTTTTCCTTCGAGGAAATTAGGCTAAGAAAATTGACCTTGGACAAGATAAAAATTGGAGAGAAAGAACTGCAATGCTACAAGAAAAGCAAGCACGTTTTTAACCGTCTACTAATTAGTCATCCACGCCACAGTAGCCGTATTTCATTTAGGCTAATCTTCGCGTAATTAGCAAGCCGCTGTTGGGAGAAATTGTCCCCCAAGGATGCAATGCTAACTAGGAATTCTAACACAGTGAGAAGAAATATGATGGAATATATCAACGCGAATTTTTTTACGATTCGGCCGTTCATTAGACGAAAACGGTGAAATTAGGCAGCAGTCTACGTTTATTAATTATCTTTGGAGTTGATACCCTATATATAATTATTATTGGTATTTACTGATTGGAACTTTTAAATGGAATACCTTAAAAATTAATCTGGAGTATTTTTATATTAAATAATATTTTCCAGAAAATATTTTTAGAAATTTGGAATATTTTTATATTGTATAGGTAATGTTCTTTTTAGAAAATTATCTGAAATACTGAATACTTGAAAACGAGAATATTGTTATTGTAGATAATATTTTCAGAAAATAATCTGGATTATTTTCGGATTAGACGAATACTTTGAAAATTGAGTGTAATGTAATCATATTGCTTTCAATATATTTATATCGGATAATTAAATTCAATTAAGGCGTAAATTGGTTTTTAATAAAGCCGGTTTTAGTTGTACTGTAGTAATCAAGATGATACTAGCAATTGTGTTTCTTGGGATATTTGAATGGTTTATAACTGAATAATAAATCGAAATAAATTATTAGCGAAAAACATACGTTGTCATGAACTGATGAAGAAAAACGGCCAATTCAAAATTAGATTATATTCTAATACTTCGTTGATTGATATTTTGTCTGCTATTATATTCGATATAATATCTTCATCGATTGGATGAATTTATTTTCTCTCTTCGCGTAATGGAATCTATAATGCCTCAAAAAGTTCACAACCTGACTCCTGACGGTAAAAAAAATGCGCTTGAAGAGGGGAACTGAAAATATACAAAGATACTTTAACAAGTATTGAATAAAGTTTACTAGATTAACATCTGAACTAGACGGAAAAGAAGGATGGGTTATATATTCGAGGAAAGGAGAGAAAAAAAAACAAATAGCCGGGGCGGAAGAAAAGTGGAACTCTGCATTTAGCATAAAATCTTGACAAATCCGAAAGAAAACTTGGAAACGAGTCGAGTTTAAGAAACAGCGAAAAAAAAAGTCGGGCATATTTTTTCTGCGAATATTCCAGACGCCTAGAAAACGAGTCAGTTACTTTTTCTTCTTTTTTTGTTCTTCAACAGCGACAACGGGAAAGTCTTATATTTTATTCCCTTTTTCCTAAAATGGATCGACATCCGATTCCATAGCTTGGAACTCTTTGAATCATTTTCTTCTCGTTTTGCCAATAGGAGTTTTCCCCGCCTGACGCCATTAAAACATCGGAAGAACTGATGCAGCGGAGGTATTTTTATTATTTTGTATCGATTCTCCTTTTTATTACGGTGATTTCCTCTTCATTTCAATCATTATTCGCTCCCTTGGCTGGGAGAAACCTCAGCTTCCGTCGAGTACCCTCGCGCCACACTAATAAATGATATTTTCCATCAGCAATTTCAGCCAATAAATGAAAAGAAACCGTAAACTTTTTCACGAGTGCTAAAAGTCTTCGTCACAGGTCACTACATTATTTTATTATCGAGAGAAAATTCACTTTTAATATCGGTGATTATGAGGTGGATCATTTCTCATCGATTGTGGTCTGAAAGGCTGGTTAGGGCTGGTTAGGACTGGTTGATGCTGGTTAGGGCTGGTTAGGACTGGTTGATGCTTGTTAGGGCTGGTTAGGGCTGGTTGATGCTGGTTAGGTCTGGTTAGGACTGGTTGATGCTGGTTAGGGCTGGTTAGGACTGGTTGATGCTGGTTAGGGCTGGTTAGGACTGGTTGATGCTGGTTAGGGCTGGTTAGGACTGGTTGATGCTGGTTAGGGCTGGTTGATGCTGGTTAGGGCTGGTTGATGCTGGTTAGGGCTGGTTAGGGTTGGTTAGGGCTGGCTAGGTAACTATTAATCATCGACACGATTATAATGTCATTCGATTGAGCGTCCAAAATAATCAAAGTTAATTTCAAGCACGCCGATCAGGAGACATTTGAAAAGATAAATGTCCTCTTTTTAAAACTCGGAAAAATATACATTTAAAATTGAGGCGGGGGCTAAGATCCGTGGTATTCAAGTTGGCCCTTCAGGTTTGGATCGAAGACGGACAATTTTTGGTATTCCCGGGGATTGTGAGGGAGAGAAGACTCATTCCCAGGCGACTCATTCCTCATTCTCCGATTGGCCGGCCGAGCACTTTCGCCCATTCGGGCATCTTCAGGGCGACGTGGAGCCATAGGGTCCACAGCCTTCTTCTTTTGGTATTGATCGAACCGAGTTTAAACACCGCTTTATTTTAGTGAACAACGGGGAAAGTTTTGATAGTCACTCCCTCCTTTGTTTTAGGTGTAAATACTATTCAAGCGCAGACCGATCTGGTCAGACATGCCAAAATAAACATCCAGTTATCAGCATGACGGTTGGTCGTTCCGAACATCGCAGTAACGATAGCCTTCGTGCAAAAGGTCGTTATGCTGCATCGAGCAGTAGTTGAGCTCTTCTTCGCCCAATCTCGGCTGATATCGAGTTGAATCGTCGGGAATTCGAGGCCATCAAGAGGGTGAGCGAATAGATATTGAGGGCGAAGAGAGTTCCTGAGTGGTCATCTGGGTAATTGCCAGAAACGAGGGAATGGTGTTTGGCCAATGGTAACGATCCAATCCTCTTAAGATTCCTAAGGAGTTGAAAGCCGGCTGAAGTGCGCGACGAAAACAAACAAAGCAAAACGGCCGGGCCAGCTGGCAAATTTGGTTCAAATTGGAGCATTTTTCAAATTCCAATTCAAACTTGCCGAGTTCAAACATTTTTCATTATTCTAATTGACAGAAATGAACGCATACAATTAAATAGACACTCCATTGGTTATCTGGATTAATTTATTCCACGAACATTAGCCCTAAACTATTCGTGAGGTTCTTATTTGCTTCAATTTTTACGCCTTCCATGTAAATCCACACATTGTGCAACTCTTGGAAAAGAATATAGATTCCCCTCGTTGAGACTTTTGCGAGAGCACTTTAGCGTGAAACATTCTACGGCTTTCGCTTTTGAAAATGAAGTTCTTCGATGCGCATAAGGGAGCCGAAAAGTATGCGCCAAGGTGCGGAAGTTGGAAAGCGTGGATTTCTGAAAGAACTTGCAAACTCAGTTTCGCTCCCGCCTTGGTGACTCCGCGCATACGGGAGGGCGAACACTCATTTAGGGGTTTGTGAAAATTCCTGCGGGAAACGGGCTTTGCGGTAGCAGAGGAGTTTTACAATCCTAAGGAGACCCAAGCGAGTCTTACCACCTCATCTTTCAACTTCGGTTAACTAACTCCTTCGTATCCCAAGGTGACTCCTTTAGTAATACTCGCCAGGAATGTGCAAGGTTAAAATAAGTACAATACGTTAATATGAAATGTGAAACCATAATCTGATATTATATCTTGTAAAATTCAAAATTCATACCGTTGATTTTTAAAATTTTATTCATTTGGAATGATTTTGCAAAGGTTTCCCTCGCAAAAGAATTCAAAAATAAATATAAGAATTGGCAAATATATTTTCAGTCCTTTGCAGACGATTATTGAATACAATTTCATCCTCTATATACCCAAAAATAAAGAAAACACCCTGAGAAAGATTACGAAATATTTAAATAGCACAGAAACACGGCTTATGACCAGAAATATTACAAACCCGACGTCATGTAGAAACTATAAGAAATATTCCCAAACCTTGCGAGCTCAAAAAATTCGACTTTTCAGACGATCTCAATACTTCCATTTACTACGTAAACATGGAAGTAAAAATGTATCAGTTCGAATATTCGATGGAAGTAGGTAAAATTAAAGACAAGGAGTGCGACGTTCGTAAAAATAATAGCGCCTCCCAGGTGAACATATTTTGTGAATTAAATGAAAAATAGGGCAATAAATCGTCGGACTTTAGAGTGGAAATTGTCTTCACCCACTTACTACCATAGCGTTGAGCGTCAAGAGCGATAGGCGTCATTACGTCCAGTTTTCTCAGTAAAGTCTGAAGGAGATGAGTGGACGGTATGAGCTGCGGTCCAATTTCTTCAAGCCGAGACTCTTTACTAGAGTTACCTCTCCACCGACGCCGAAACCAGGCTTTTATTACTCAGCTTCACGATGAAGTTCTTCAAATAAGATTCCCGCGACCTTCTCGAGAATGAATCTTCCCTCTTGCAATTTCGCCAGCGTCCAAGACGGATTGTCAGTTAATCTCGACGATGAGGCGTCGTTAAAGGAGTCAAAGGTGAAAAACCAACGTCGGCTGAAGTTATTGCCGATCTTTGACCAGTCAGGTAATTTTATGGAAATTTATTGGGACGTGGAAAATATTGTTCAAACATAATTATGTTGTGTATTCGAAATCGAAATAATTCTAATACGAATATTTCGGATTATTGTTCTGTAATAAATTATTTTAATTGCTCACGAATAAAACATTTCTAACCACACAAAGCTGATGTTTTACGTTTCAAGGAATGATGAATCTGAATTATACACTTAAAAAATTTTCTTCGTCTTCCGTCCGCCGTCAACAATTTTCTGAAAATACTACAGAACCTATTATTTGAAATTTTCACCTGGAATCATGCTTGGTTTGGCTATGGCTCGATTCTTTAGCCAAAACGCTTCCTCGATTTCAAGGGTATTTTTGGGTGTTTCAAGGGGAGGGGGCGAATCGTATCATCCAAGGTTTTTGAAAAATAGGTGCGATTGATATAAATTTATATAGATTGTTGACGCTGACGCGAATGAGATCATAGTGGTAGCTTTTATGGTCTCGAATTATCTGAGCTTCAATGGGAAATTTACAAGATTTCTCTTATTTCAGAGATATTTCGGGATTTCGGTTATTTTTCGAGGTATATGGCATTTTTGAACCTATAAAAGTCTTTCTATACTCGATTGAAAGCTTTTCACACATTCTATTTAGCTATATATCGTTAGGCAATTTTACTTCAAATTAAGTAATTAATAAAAGGAAAAATATTTAGAATTATGATAGCAATCAAGGATTTTATAGTTATACAAGTTTGTAGGTCGGAGCGTTCGCAAGAATATGGATTAAATACTATAATAAGTGAATTATCTTTCCCAACCATGATCGGAGCATAGGAATAATAAACAACCTCACAATCATTCCCAGCGTTTTTCTATCGGCCGGGGGTTGCAGGAGATTTTTAATGCTCCCCAGAAATTGTATCCCTCATTCAACGCCCTTATGCCAATTCGGTTCGACCATTTTTCACAGCTCTTTGTTGTAACGACTGACATTGAAATAACTCGACAACATGATAAATTCAATATTGTAGTTCAGGGCCGGACGAACAGATAGAGCGAGATTTTTCTCAACACTAAGAGAACTGTACTTAAACTTTCCTGGCAGAATATTGTAAACCAAAATACAATTTACTGGTTAGTTTAATTAATTTTAGTTTAGTTAATTCAATTTTTTATCACTTAGAGCAACACAGTTTATCTTATACGAAGTAGAAACGGAAGATATTATTTACTTTACATTTTACGATACCTTTCCAGCAGCATATTGAAGAGATAAAATGATTTTCATATTCGTACTTAAAGGCTGACAGCTGCTAACCTACCACATAAAACAACCTGCGGTTCTGATTTTCTGCATTAAAAGAATAGAAAAATCGTTCCATCGCTTTCATCGTAACGCGTAACCGTTTTTTTCCAATAGTCAGATGGGCGCTTAAAACGCATTTAAAATGAACAATGCCAGTCAGGAAATTTCATCCGAGTCTACGCTGTAATAGTTCTAAGAAATGACCACCTGTTAAGGCGAGTATTCGTTCGGAACAAACGCTCATATCGTAACATCGACTATTATAATATCGTACATCAATAAAGGAAGAAGCTTAAAGGATATTGATTCAGATCGAGCTTATCTAGCTCACGAAGGTGACATTTAACAGTGATAAAAATCAATAAATAATTAAAACGGATGCATTGACCGGGATATTAATTTCAACTATCAAAAGTTGTAATAAAGCAAATTTAATAAATTTAACATTTAGCACACTTGATAAAAAAAAAAAAAAAAAAAAAAAAAAAAAAAAAAAAAACTTATGGTTTGAGAAAAGGAATAAATAATTCGGAAGAAAATAGAAATTTATATTTCATAGTTACACAAAAACAGGATGTTTAATTTTTTAATTTTCTTCGGACAAATGTCCAGCTAAAGAAAAATAAGAGATTTACAAGAATTATAGTACAATAATAAGAATATAATAAAAGATTTAAGTACGAGAAAAAATTTCCTGGTAGCAGAGCGAAATTTTTTTTCAGCTTCATTAGTTTTCCCTAATGTCATTAACCTTTTCCATACTGCGTTGATAGTTTAAGAGCCGTCTTAACAAATACTCGTTTTTTCAAATAGCAGTCAGGATTTTTACTTTTTTCACACACGTGAAAGCTGGAACTTGATAGCCGAAAAAATTTCTCCAAAAATCGCAAAAACAAAGGCTTTATCAAGTAACGAGAAAATCATGCGCGTCCAATTTTTTCTTATTGTCTTACTTATTTCAGATGTAAGTCACTGCTGCAGATACTGAATGATATAATTTTTTCAACAGTTGAGAAATATTCAATTGCTTGTGAACAGTAAAAATATCGATAGAGTTCTTGCGTTGCGGAGTCTGGAATAGTACTCTTCTCTTCCCTGCGAAATTTAATCACTTCTTCAACTGGAGGTTAATTGGAATACCCCTCCCTTCCATCCCCGGTGAGTTCGATGATGACGTCCCTTGAAAACGTTCGCTCCGATTTCCTGGTCCGGTTTTGAAATGGCGTTATGATTAGGTCATATTTTCCCATCGCTAGGACGAGATGCGAAATTGACAGCGTTTTCCTCTCCTAGCGGAACAACCCTTGCATTGAGAATATCTATTTAGCCTTTCAATTACAACCTATTTTTTGCTGCCTTTTCCTCATTTGATTTTATTCCCTTAGTTAACAGGGGAAAATGTGACTTTACATGCGGATTTTATCCTGATTAATCATGTAAATAGAATGAAACCATAGCGGAGCATATAGTTTCAACATTCTGGAGTTATTACTATTTATTGTTATTATTCTTCAAAAATGTTGTTCTTTTTGTTCAAAAATTTCGCTCTTTCAAGCAATTCTTAAAAATATTGAATGGTTATGAACTCGAAAATTTTAACAGAACTGTAAAAATAATTCAACATCCGTGGACATTTTTTTCTCCTTTCACACCTTTTCAACCCCTTTTTATTTTTCTATTGGGAATTTAAACTTGAAAAATATTTCGTTTATTGTGGCCCGACAATAGATCAAGTTGTTGTAATAATTTGTTTTATCTGTATCTGGAGTATTCTGTGTATAAAGGAAGAGAGTCCCAAGTGGTCCTATATGTAATCAGATAAATGTATAAATAATGTATGAATTGTATAAATGAATTCTCGCCAATCAATCAATCCCCTCAACCTATAAGATACGTATATAAATACGTATGTAATATTAAAGGACATTTTCCGATTCCAAAAGCGTCGGATATTCTGCCGACAGCCTTGTCTCCTTAGCGCAATAAATCATCCTATCGTCGGCCGTATATCTGACAATTCATTCCGACATGCACGATACCGAAGTTAGTACTCGATCCGTGTAGCTCTCGTTTCAACTGTGACTTTACGAGAAACGGCCGAGTTCCGCGGAATTGTCCCGGTTATAAAATATTGATGTCCGATTAGCGGAAGCCATCGCATTCCCGCCGCTGTGGGCCCATAAAATCGAACCAGACTAACGCCCTCTCCAAGTGACATTTGTACGGAACGACTCTAATCACCCGCGGTGCGTGATACAAATCCCCAACCGCGAATTTTTCGCGCCTCCTATTTCCTTCGAAAAAATACGACGACGTTTTACGAACGATTTCGATACCGATTCGCTGTTTCGAAAACCTAGACGCAGAGCCGAACAGATCGAAGATAAATGGAAAAAATTGAAATAGGTAATCAAATAAAAAAAAAAAAAAATATCGACATTTTTAGATGCAAAAAAATTTAGTTGAAATTATTATGAAATGTATAAACATAGTAATTATAAATAATGAGAAATAAAAATGAAATTTCTTAAGAAGAAAAAGCTATTGACGTTATCAATATTAAAAGGTATATTTTTTATCATATTTATTAAATATTGATGCACTTGGGATAATCGGATCATCGATGAAAATTCGCATTATTTCATTTTTCGGAACGCTTCCCATTACTAGTTCTCAAGACAGCGAGAACCCCAAATTGCCAATATTGAGGAAGCAATTGCCATCCTGAAATTTCTTTCGACGATGCTCGATAAATAGTAAAATAAGTTTCTGATTGTTAAAATTCGATTAGAGATTCCATTTTTCAATTTAAAATCTAACTGAAACAAGAAAACATCCGAGGGAGAGAAAAAATAAAAATCCCATTCTTAATTTTTGAAGAATAGGAAGAGAAGAAGTAATTTTCCATTCTTCTTTCACGTTTTGAATAATAAGTGATGCTAAGTTGTAAAATATTTTAGTTCTACTATGGTTTTTACTAAGTTCATTGCTAGTGTACGCCTGAAAAGCGAAGACAGCTTGACAATTTACAGTGTCTACAGAATAAAATCGAATATAATCCAAACAAATTATTCGGAAATATTACTGTGAAAAAATTATTTATCTTCAGTTAATACATGATTTTCCGTATATTTACTAGTCAACGAACTAATCTTATAAATCCGGTTATGTCCCAAAAATGTTCGCGAACTTTACGAAATTCGACTTCTATCAACTAATTGCACCTCACGAACGAGTTTGCAAAGTACGAAAAAACATAATCGTATCTGGAATAAATTATTGGTTGCTTATCAGAGATTGACATTTATTTTCATAAGATTTCTATGCTATAATATTTAAAAAGATTTAAAATAATTGCAAAAATATGTCAGAAATATTCCTCATCGCTTGGGAGAATCAGTGTCAGACTAAGGTTATTGATAACAGAACGGCGTTTCATCCTGATAAAGTGTGACCCGAGGTAGGACACGTCGATTGAAGGGAATCAAGGGTGTGGCTGTCAATATAAATATGATACAAAGATTAATATCTGGTCGAACGACGATTGTCACGCGGGAAACAAGGCGAAAAATCCAAAGAGAAAATTATATTTCCACTATACCTCTTTTGGCTGGAGAAGACAAGACGACGGCGGCCGCGATGTGGACAAGGAGAAATGTTGACGCGAGACGCATGGTACATCAATTGCGGACATCTCTAGCCATCTGCTGCAGTGAAGTTAGTCAGGATGGGTTGCAAGGAACCTTAAAAGTCAAAAATTCGGAACTAGCTGCGGCGCCTTCGTTGGGTTCGAATGACCGGCGAAACTCAAAATACGTCAAAAGCGGCGACGGAAACGGAAAAATTCGACCGGACGTCGCGAAAGAACGGCGAAAATGCGATTTTATCGAACCGTAATTAATCGGAAGCGTTTCGCGAATTGAATGTATCGAAAGTTTTATCTACGCCAGGGGAATTATCCTTTCGAATGCGTTCCGACGCGTTTCGAGACAGAATCGAGACTTGAGCTGTTTACTTGCGGCTTTACCGAATAATTTCACCCGCTGAGTTTCGAATTTGTTGAACGATTTTTAACCGAATGGCGAGAACTGTTTTCGAATCGGATTTCAAACGATATTACTAATCGAACCGAGTTGATAATGTCCCTGGAACAGTTTTGAACCCCTAAAACACACTCTTGTTACAACTTAACCCCTCTTCCTAGCATAGAGACTCCGCGCCGCTCTGAGCCCTAGTCAATATCTGGTGCTCTGAGCGGGCGAGGTTGCCCCCGCCCCGTCCCGCGCTGCCTTCCCTCCCTCCGTACCATCCCCGGTCCAGCGACGGGGTGAATCGCCTAGAGGGGCTGGAAGGGCAAGCAGCGCCAGCGCCCGCCCGAACCTGCGCGTCCTACATTCGCTCCGTGTCTCCCGCCCATCTCACGACGTTTTCAACCTACATTTCAATTTGAGAGCCGTATTATTTTTGTTTTACGACCCGCCCTTTCAATTCGGCATTGAAAGGTGACCATGGAGATGAAATACGATCGAAACAGTACGCGGGGGTAAATAATAATTAGGTAATGTCGGGTCTGCGACGTCGCGACCGATCTTTGCGCGACATTGTTTTTTCCTGGCGGATAGTAAAAAAAACGCTGCAAATGATTGTACAGTGGTTTATTATTATTTCGCTTCAATATTGATTTAGGTAGACCATCCATTTGTCATTTTAAATATTCCGAAAATTAGTGAACGTTCCCCGAAAAACAGATTGGTAACTATAGGGGAAAACTCCGTAGCAACTATTGTAATTTTAAGCATTTTTATTTTTCTTGATTTCCTAATTAAAAACTAAACCTGTTGCCTAACGATACAGCTGGAGAGAGCGTTCCACGACCATTCCAATGAGTATAGAACGATTTTTATAGCTCCAAGAACTCTCGAGTTATACCCTCGTGTCGAATTTCTGAAAATCTCCCAAATTCGGCACAAAAGCTGCGATATCTCGAGAACCAATAAAGCTACCGACCCGGCGATGGTCTCATTCGATTCAGCGTCCAAAAATCTATAGAATTTGATACCACGTACACATTTTTCTGAAAAACTTTGGAAAATATGAATTTTCTCCCCTCAAAACCCCCCAAAAACACCCTTAAAATTGAGCTAGCAAATTGGTTCGAAAATTGGGCCGTCGTGGGACCGAGATTGATTTTTGGTGAAAATTTCAAGAATTTAGCTATTATGGTTTGGCCGGAAAAGTGTTGACGGCGTACGGCGTACGGCGTACGGCGGACAGGACAGAATTTTTTTATTGGATATTCGGATTCTACATGCCTTGAAACGTAAAACATCAATTTTGAGGGTGGGTTATAAAATTTTTTTTCTTGGGGCGATTACAATGGTTTATTATTGAATAATAAACCAGAATGTGTAACCCTCTTCCCCTCAAAATTAGATGTTTTTCGTTTCAAGGCATGTAGATTCTGAATATCCAATAAAAACCAATGGCACGCATGTATCACACAACACTCCTAGTTTCGAATGATTTTTTATGATGAGCCTGATTTTGATTTATTAGTCAATAATAAACCATTGTTATTTCCCAAGAAAAAAAATGTCTAACCCCTCTCAAAACTTGATGTTTCACGATGACTTGATGTTTTGTTGTTTTCGAATATCAAATTTTCTGTCTGTTTATATTTTTCTGACGAAACTATAAAATTCATGAAATTTTCACCAAAAAATCAATCTTGATCCGTCAATGGCTAAATTCTTTAGCCGAATCACTACATCAATTTTAAGGGTATTTTGAGAGGGAGAAAAATCGTATTTTCCGACATTTTCCAGAAAAATATGTGCATTTGGTATCAATTTCTATAGATTTTTAGACGCTGAATCGGATGAGACCATTGTGGGTTCGATAGCTTTATTGGTTCTCGAGTTACCGCAGCTTTTGCGTCGAATTTGGGAGATTTGCAGAAGCTTGGCACGCGAGAGGTCCTGGAGCTATAAATATCGCTCTATACGCGTTTGAATGGTTGTCAAACACTCTCTCCAAATGTACCATTAAGCAAAAAATTTAGTTTTCAATTTGGAAATTAAGAAAAATACAAATTATTATAATTGCAATCGTTGCTACTCTGTTTTTTTTTTTTTTTTTTTAGTGGGAACGTTCACAAAAAATGTTTGGAATTATTAAAATCACAAATGGAGTCGTCTTCAAATAGTCCTCTTAAATCATTATTGAAGCGAAGAAATAATAATCACCATACAATCATCTGCAGCGTCATACACCGTAAAGCCATGCTCGCACAGTCCCCAAAAATCAATTTTTTCAGCGTTTATTGCCGTGAAATTTTTTCTATGGCAGGTCAAGATCGGTTTTTATATCGTATTTCCGCGTAATATTGTGTCTATTTAGAACGTTGAGGGGCAGCAAAAATTATTACAGTTATTTGAACACTGAAGGTCTGGCAGAAGATGTTTGATTTTATCTTTGGTTCCCACAACTCAAAACTTGGCTTGAATTGTCACGCTCACAGATTGCACTTCCGCATTATCAACCTTATTCGTGAGATTTTTGTATTTTTGGGTCTAAACTAACGTTGCGGCCTTAGTATGAGTTTCTTGATTTTACAATTGGTTATACCCGTTCTAGACTCAAACATGGAAGTACTGTGTGATCTATGCATAACACTAGTTTTAATTATTTCTCCTCAAAAAAATGTTTTTAAAGGTTTTAGAACCTGTAAAAATTAACCACCGCGTAAATTAAATTAAGCACCATGTCATTACACCAATTATCGTTCTCCAGTACGTAAATATTCTTCAGAGAAATATTTATTCAGTCATTATGAGCGCTCTTGAACTCCACTCGCTCGAACGAATCGATGACCGCCTGCCACATCCGAAATGGCGTTATTCGTCTCGGTTAGCTCAACTCAAACATAAAGTACCGGTCAGCGAACTCGCCGTTCGAGATGACAAAAGCGATGACGTTATTTTCAGTTGTCCGGTATTTGAGAACTCGTTCAAACAAGGTTGATTGTGACGGTGATCGATTAGATACGGCGAATGAAGCGACGAAGGATCTCTCCAACCATGTTAATTGGGCATTATACAAAAGGCAAACATGGACACGTTTACATCTTTAGCATTCACGTCACGTACGATATAAGCGCTAGGTAATCGATGCTTCGAACTTATCGATTCAAGTTGCCGCTCGCCAAGCCTCACGTCATGAATACGAGTGTCTTAATTTGGGGCCAGATCAGTTGCAGGGTGGTCGGTTGGAAGCTTACAACAGGTTCGAAACATCTCGATTTGATTAATTTCTCGGGTACATGAGGCTGCTAAAATCCCAAGGTTCCTCATCGCTCTGAGTATTATGCCCGAAATGCGAAAGTTCTTGGCCAGCGAAACTTTGGGAAAATAGCTGGCCCAAAGCATGTTCTTTCCCTTGGAAAATAAAGACGCGAGAAAAGTTGAATAGAACGGCCTAGGGGAAGAACGGAAATAATGGTGATTTTTTATTTCATAAAATCGTGGCGTGCCGCAGTAGTTGGGAAAACGTTAGGGGATTCACGGAGGGATGAAATTAGGAGGAAAAGCTTGGGTTGAACTTGCGCGTATGGTCAGATGAGATGATTTTGCAAGGGACGGTGCAGCGTGTCATTCGAATGCAATAACGTCCGTGTATGAAGAAAAACGCTCAATAAGAGGTTTGGCGTGTAGTCTAGCTCGAAATTTTTAGATGATCGATGGAAAAGCATGAGGCTCTTTGTCAGATGCAGAGGTCTTAATTAGGACTCCAAGTAAGTAGTTACGAATAAATCATACCATCCAGTGGACTCCTTTCCTTGCGTGTGCTCTAAAACCATGTGCTCTAAAATCACCGGTTGAAAACAGTCTTTCACGAATTCAGCCCCGAATCATTCACCGATTTGCATGGCGTGTGGTGACGTCTACTAACACAAATGGATTTTTGAAATTAAATTATCCCATGTAACGATTTTTGAACGGCGAGCAAACGCGTGAACCACCTGAAACACCATTCCAATGGAAAAGGAGTTCAAGAGCTGGGTGTACCCTATTGAAAATTTCGAAATCGATTGATTTTGGGTTTATTATTCAATAAAAAAACCATTGTAATCGCCCAAGAAAAAAATTTTATAACCCCCCTCAAAATTTGATGTTTTACGTTTCAAGGCATGTAGAATCCGAATATCCAATAAAAAAATTTCTGTCCGTCCGCCGTACGCCGTCCGCCGTTAGCAGTTTTCCGGCCAAACTGTAAGAGCTAAAAATTTGAGATTTTCACCAAAAATCAATCTCGGTTCTACGACGGCCCAATTCTTGAACCAACTTGCTAGCTCAATTTTAAGGGTATTTTTGTGGGGTTTTGAGGGGGAGAAAATTCATATTTTCCAAGGTTTTTCAGAGAAATGTGTACGTGGTATCAAATTCTATAGATTTTTGGACGCTGAATCGAATGAGATCATTGCCGGGTCGATAGCTTTATTGGTTCTCGAGTTATCGCAGCTTTTGTGAAAAATTTGGGAGATTTTTAGAAATTTGACATGAGGGTATAACTCGAGAGTTCTTGGCGCTATAAAAATCGTTCAAAACTCTTTGGAATGGTCGTCAAACACTCTCTCCAGCTGTATCGTTAGGCAATAAGTTTAGCTCTTAATTAAGAAATTAAGAAAAATAAAAATGATTAAAATTACTTACAATAGTTGCTACGGAGTTTTTCCCTATAGTTACCATCTGTTTTTCGGTGGGAATGTTCAATGATCGGAATATTTAAAATGACAAATGGATAGTCTTCTTAAATCAATATTGAAGCGAAGGAATAATAAACCACTGTACAATCATTTGCAGCGTTTTTATTACGATTTTAACCAGATTCGAGCTGAAATTTATTTAACTGAGTTGATCCTATGTACAGCAAGACAATACGTCAGAGAAGAGGTGTGATGTCGTGAAGAAAGCGAGCGCTCCTTCATTAGAACCGATCACTAGACCCAACTCAACCAGAACCGTCCAGACCAAACTTCCGTTCGTCGAAGGTGAACTGGTACCAGTGTATGATGGAGGGATGTGCGTTATATTTTCTTTTTTCAGACCCGACCAGACCTAGAACTTGGCGAAGAACAGCAGATTTGAATTTTGTCAAAACAGTCCAGACCAGAATCCTTCCCCGGAACCGGATCTTGCTACAGTGTAAGAAGGATGAAAGTGTGCCGTGTGTTTAACCGTACCAGGTCAGAAATTCCGCGTCAAACGTCCGAGCAGCCTAAGCTAGGAGATGACTAAGTAGCTACTCCCTCATAAAACGCGGAATTTCAAGTCTGGTCGGGTCGGGTTTGAAGATAACAAACACAAAGCACTCTGTCCTATCTCCTACACTGGAGTCTGTTTAGGGACAGGAACAGGTCGAGTAAGCTATCTAGTTCCGATACAGTACCGATCGCATCGTAGTATTACTAGTAAATCCTGGGAAACAATAACTAATTAAAATCCTTTCTTATTTTTGCTTGAGTTATATTGATGGGCTTTTTCTTCGGGCATCAGATGCTAATCTCAAACCTTGAAAATTTAGGCTCCTCTACTTGGCCGACGACCAGACCCGACCTGGCCAGACCAGATTCCTATTTCTGAGGCGCAAACTGTCTACAGTGCAGGAAGGATGGTGAATCGTACGTTTTGGTTTATTATTCAGCAATAAACCATTGTAATCGCCTAAGAAAAAAATTTCTAACCCACCCTCAAAATTTAATTTTTTACGCGTCAAGGCATGTAGCATCCGAATATCCAAAACAAAACAAATCTGTCTGTCCGCCGTAAACCGTACACCGTCATCACTTTTCCGGCCATACTTTAATCGCTAATTCTTGAAATCTCTTCTCTTTAATTCTTGAAATTTTCGCCAAAAATCAATCTCGGTCTCACAACTGACCAATTCTTGAACTTAGCGCAATTTTAAGGGTATTTTTGGGAGGGGAGAAAATTCATAATGTCCAAGGTTTCCCAGAAAAAGGTGTATTTCGTATCAATTTCTATAGATTTTTGGACTCTGAATAGAATGAGACCATCGCGGGGTCTATAGCTTTATTAGTTCTCGAGTTATTGCAGCTTTTGTGTCGAACTTGTGGGATTTTCGGACATTTGGCATGAGAGTTCTTGGAGCTATAAAAATCGTTATGCACTCGTGCTCGTCAAAGACTCTTCAACTATACCGTAAGGCGAAAAATTCAGATTTTGATTTGGAAATTAAGAAAAATAAAAATGATCAAAATAAAATAGTTTGTTGCTACGGAGATTTCCCATATAGCTATCAATCTGTTTTTCGGTGGGAACGTTCACAAATGTTCGGAATAATTACTATCAGTAAATAATTCTTAAATAATTATTGAAGCAAAGGAATAATAAACCACTGTACAATCATTTGCAGCTTTTTTTTTCTTCAGACCCGACCAGACTCGCGAATGGAAGAAAATCAAACCAACTTGTATGGTGTCAGACCTGACCAAACCAGGCCAGAAATCCCGCGTTGATAGAGCAGGTAGTTAGTTTTTAGCTAACTTTGGCCGCTCCTACATTGGGCGCGGAAATTCAAGACTGGACTATGATGTCCAGTTTCAACCTGGTTAGCAAATGCCAGGTAATTTTCCCAGTCAACTCTGGAAAAAACTAATAAAAACCTTTCTTATTTTTTCTTCTCCAGGTGGTCGCATTACTCCTTCCTGTAGGTTGAGAGGGAGAAAAACGAGGCGACCTCTTCTCCATTTTTTTATTCAGCCGAGTACTTTCGCCCGTTCGGGCTTCTTCAGGGCATTCTATCACAGATTTTTAAGCAACTATTAGGGAATTACAGGTTTAAACATTATTTTGATTATGCATACTTTACACTTGCATAGGACCAAGGGTACCGAGCCTGGCGTTCGCTGATTTTATTTATTATTTTTTGACTATAGAAATATTAGGAATGGGTAACCCATCAAGATAAATGTAAGTAAAAATGTCAATAGGCTTAAGTATGTGTTAATGTAGTACCTGACTTATCAAACCTGATTGTGATCCTAACAGGACTGTGAAGAAAACGTAAAATCAGCGAACGCCAGGCTCGGCCATAAGTACCCTTGGTCAGTGGCGGATCCAGGGGGGGGGCTAGGGGGCTGAAGCCCCCCCCCAGAGCTTCGAGCTTTGCACTAGATATTTTGGAAAATTACTTGGAGTGCAAGTGCAACTATTATACTATTATACAGTGTTTAGTAAGGTATATTTTCGGTAATAATAAATATTTTTGGTTTCTATTGAAACTGAGTACTTTCTGAAAATTCGTTCCCACGTGGGTCATGATCCAGCCCCCCCCAGAAATGATTTCTGGATCCGCCCCTGCCCTTGGTCCTATGTAAGTGTAAAGTATGCATAATCAAAATAATGTTCAAACCCGTACCTCCCTAATAGTTGCTTAAAAATCTGTGGTAGAATGCCCTGAAGACGCCCGAACGGGCGAAAGTACTTGGCTTTCTTATTTTGCTCAGAGTGAATCTGAACTATTTCTGGGTCTTTTACAATTGGCATAGATACCATTGAAAAAAATATCGAAAAACCAGGGAATCCGACCTGATCTCTCCAGACCAAACCAGGCTCCCTTTCCCGGATAGGAATCTTGCTCCAGGGTAGGAGAACAGTGAACCGTTCTTTTCCTTAGGCCCCACCAGTTACGCAACTTGGAGAAAATCAAACAACTTGATTTCTGTCGGACGTTTCCAGACCAGAAATTCGGCTTACGATGTTTGAGCAACCTTATTCATTTATGAACTGCTTTATGAAGGCAATGCTTTCAAAAGACAACCCTTGGCGATAGTTTCACACTGAGTTTTGAGAACGTCAGCGTGAATTTCAAATTCAAAACGTCTTCGGTGTAACGTAAATTCCACTGCATTATCTGCATAATCACGGCTGCTACGAATCGCTGACCTCACCTACACTGTTCGCTGTCGCGGGTAGATCCTTATATCATCCAAGGCCTCTTGGGAATCTCAAGAATAGTGGGACAAACTTAGGCGGAGGGAATATGTAAATGAAAAACGCGGAAGGTCAACCTGCTTTCCTTCTCTTGCCGAGCCGTACTGAGCGTACCGTGTTCCTCTTTCAGAAACTGACGGCAGGAAAAGGGGCTCCTTTTGCATGTAAATTATCCCGAAACAGCCCGTGGGGGATAAGTTCGCTAGGGTTACTCTCGTCCCTCGGTCGTTTTTACCCGCCGCCTTTACATCTTCATCCCGCTGCTTCAAAATCCCCGGGACATTCCTTCATTTAGAACATTAAGCTCTCCGAAACTGCGGAAACATCCTTGTTGACACTAACAAAGCAAAGTTTTCCGTCTCGAATTTAATATTAATTTTTAAAAGAGAAACCGCCTCTAAGAATATTTTCTTCTCCGGCGGAATGAAAAGATTATCATGCCATTTTTTTAGTTGCGAGCTTGAACGATTCACTCGATATAGAACTTTTGAATTATAAATGAGATAATTAGCAAACGCAGTTTATGAGGTTGCAGGAGAGAATGTTAGCATTGATTCCATGCCATAGAGGAACTGGAAAACCACGCTACGCAAGAAAAATCACAATGGTGTCTTCATTCACAGAAGATGAAATAATTGATTCATCTAACCTACTAAACACTGGTGCAGTACTAATATTATTCAAGCCTGACGAGCAAAAGATCGTAGAACTGACAAAAATTGAACGTAAGTTCAAAATTAATCCTCGAAACGAAGTATCGAACTAGCGCTAAAAGAGTTAGCCGACAACTTAACATTCAATTTAGAGACGTCATCGCTGGCTAACGCACATTACGATATTTCTCTCGGGCTTTCTTGTCATCACGCCGCACCAAAAATAATTGCCGTTGGCACGGAATCAAAATGCGAGCAGAAGTTTACGTTGAAGCTCAAACCAGACGCGCTGTATTTCATACGAATGGCTTCGAGCAAGAGGGTAGAAATTTCGAGGTTGAGTGCCAAGTTCGCCGAGGGCGGCGGGGCAAATGGAAGTGAGCGAAAGAGGTCACGACTTTGACCGTGGGAATGGCGAGCACTTGAGTGAGTCGGAGACAAATGCAACGTCGTATTTATTATAATTTAACCGTTCCGAGAACCGAAAAACAACTAGTAGAAGTCAGCAGGAATCGCTAAGTTTTCAAACTGTGAACGAACATGTTTTCAATAGGAGCAATTTTTTTTTTTTTTTTTTTTTTTTTTGTGAGTTTGGTCATATATTATGGTGACTATGGTAAAATAATTTTATTTTTTTGTTATAACATTTTTAATATTTTTATGATAAAACGGAAACATTCCGAAAGGCGAATGAGTTTTCTCAATTATTTTATTATTCCGAGCGCTTTTGCCCATTGAGGCATTGTCATACTGTGTACAATCACAACCAATCATCAATTTTTAGTGACACAGGAAATTTTTTTACATAGGTTTAGCGTTCCAATATATTAATTGGATTACCATCCAATGTGATTTTTCAAGTGTACTAACATTAAAGTGTAGACTGCTAACAAAAATTTATCTAAGATTAATACATTTTTATCATCCATAATTTGAAGTTTTTGCATGAGGAATATTGTCGGTCAAAGAAGGAAACGGATGGTTTTTTTCTTCTTCAACACCTTTAAGAAATATTAACTTCAAATTTTTTTAAGGATTCGTAATCCGTAGGACGCCATAATTTGTGGATTTTATTGTGAAAAATTGTTCTGTGGGAGGATTGGACAAAGTTCCTTTCATAATTGTAATCATAGTGGCAATTTAGACCGTTTGGAGACCTCTGCAATTACATAACGCCATAAATTATAAGAAAACCTCCGTTAATTTCAAGAGCGTGCTATTTCCAAATTAAAGAAGGGACAAACAGCGTTTTTCCAAGAATTATTTTCTATATAGGTTTAAGCGAAATTAATTATCTCGCAATATTTGGAGTTTTGTAAAGCCTAGAGTTTCATGGAGAGGCCAACAGTTTCACCAACCCCAGTAAGATATTAATCGCAATTTTGTCACAAGTTCAGCCTTGATCGCGCAAAAATTGTGTACGGTAGAAATGATCGTGGTGTATGTTTAATAACTTATATCCAGAAAAATTCCACACCATTACTGGAAAAAAATTGTAGTGCAGCTACAGTTGTAAGTAAATTGACATTTTTTGATACTATATCTGAGTATGACTTCTAACTTAAACTAACTTAAATAATATGTCCGCTTCCGTGGAAAATAAATTTTATTCCTCTGATTGGATTGACTAAAACGATAAAATAACTAGAGCTCCAATTTTTTTTTATTCTTCTCTTCTTCGTTCTTTTGACAAGTTTTGTAAAGTCCGCTGTTATGACCATCGGTACCGACCCATCAATCGATAAGCTTCCGTGAGAGACCTCGTCCCCAAAAACGGCGAAATAGCAATTGGCGTAACTTTGACGTCTTTGTCATAGCTAAAGCTGTCGAAACTGTTTTGGAAACTTGCCCCCGTTCGCTGCAGCGGTCGCAGATCGAACAGTTCTACGGAAAAGCGATAACATAGCTCAGTCAGGTGCTCGAGCATTGGCACGTCTCATTCCTCGTTGACCGGATCGTCAGTCTCTCGACTGCGCTTTCCTATCCCAGTAACATCATCGATTATCTCAGCGTTTTTCAAAATAAAGGACAGCCTGACAGGAAGGGAGTTTTTCGGAATTTGGTTCGTATCTGGCGCCTATCAATGCTAGGCTCACATACTGCACTTCCGCATTATTAACCTAATTCGTGCGTTTTTTTTTAATTTATTTTAATTTTTTTTTTTAATTTTTGAGTTATCCTAGCTATTTTTCTAATAACAATTGTAGAGTAATAACGTTGCACCTAAGCACGAGCTTCTTAATTTTATAATTGGCCATTCCTCCATTCTCATCGTACCTTCATTTAAAGTACGTTGGGTTTCAACTCGGCATTCCTCGTGATGATATTGACTACGATGTCCTTATGATCCCATGCCGCAAATTTAAAAGGAAAAAAGTTTGTGTATGTCTAGCTATACTAGGGATTGATGGATTAGCGATGGAATACTTGATTGCCAACCAGATATGAAAGTATCACGTGGAAATCTATACAGCAATAATTTCAATTTCATATTTTCGCGAAACTTGAATTACCAATTACACCCCAAAATTGGGCAGCCTTACGTCTGCGAAGAACTCATTCAACCGTCCGATAGATAGTCCTGCTGAGAGACTTGGGAATGATTAATTTCGTCTACACCGCGAGTTTAAGTCTGAATTAACTATGCGGATCGCGATCCGGCCGTTCTTCGGCCACTCAAGAAAAGCGCTCGTTTCCAAGGAATAGGGAGCTTTTAGTAGCTTCGTATAAAGGAAAACCCACCAAACAACTTCCTTCGAGAGGGTAGAGTATAGAGTTAGGAGTTCCATCTTGGTAGGTTAAGGTCTAGAGGGTTGAACCGGTGAAAAACACTTGGCCTAAGACGTGTTTGTAGTTGTGGCTTTAGGAATGCTTAGTCATTCTTCATGTCTGTCTCAACCATCCGCCTTAGTACTGATAATGCCCTTTCAACAACGTCTGGGCTTCGTGATAGGCTAATTTTCTTTTACTAGTATAGGGGATTGTATGGTAAATGAAAGGAAGCACCGATAAAAGCGAACTATTTATTAAACACAGAAACTTCTTTAACTGACAAAAAACAATGTTTCCCGATCCGCGCCATTAACTCAAGTCCTTATCACCTCCCACGCGCTCTCTCTCCTCCGCCCGCTATCACATCTATCTCCCTCTTTGTCTCTTAAATTGTCCGTGTAATGAGCCGCGCGCGCCACATTTTAAGATCCCACAACTCGGCCATTCTGCTCCACCATACGCCCCGTATGGTCTGGCCATGGCTTCATGAACTCAGCACACGTCGTCGTAGTCCTTGGTCCGTCGACTTCTTCCTCGGCCATAACGTCGTAGGTGTTATTGGGCTTAACCTTCGTGATTCGGTAGGGACCAGCAAACTTTGGTCTCAACTTCGAAGTAGGTTGGGTCCTCTTGATGGCAACCAGATCATTTATCTTGTAGCAGCGCGCCTGACGTCTTCGAAGGTTATACCCCTTGCAGTTTTCTTCTTGTACCTTGAGCATCTGCGCTTTTGCCTGCTTGCGCACTTCCTGACGATCATCCACGAAACTATTGATGAGTTCTTCTTCCACCATCTTGTACAGTTGAGAATTCTTCATCTTCATTGGGACCCCAGTGAGCAATTCAAAAGGCGTCATTCCGATACTTCTCTGAAAGGTTGAATTTATGATCTGCTGAACTTCACCCACTCTTTTGTACCACTTCGTAGGATCCTCAATACACAGCTTCGTAAGCACCGCTATGATGGTACTATTCAGTCTTTCCACCTGCCCGTTGGCTCTTGGTAAGCCAGTGGTAATCAGATGTAGCTCAATGTCTTCATTCTTGCAGTAGTCTCCAAACTCGTTGCTGCTGAATGCCGTTCCTCGATCGCAAATAATTCTTGATGGACTTCCAAAAACTTCCTTTTGGGTTTCCAGCTTCTTAATTACTTCTGCAGACGTCGTTGATTTTGTAGGATACAGCCAAACGAATTTTGTGAACGAATCTATGACGGCTAAGATGTGCTTGTACATCTTTGACGTCGATTCCAATGGTCCTAGATGGTCGATATGTAGGGTTTCGAGAGGCCGGTCTCCTTTTGGTATGGGCTTCAGATCACCTTCTTGCTTGCCCGCTTTTCTTTTCGTTAGGATGCATGGAACACAGTTGGCGATCAACTCTGACACTTTCTTTGTCATTCCGGGTATGAAGTAACACTGCTCCAGCTCCTTTTCCGTTCGGATTGCAGCAAAATGACCTCTCTCGTGCACCTGTCGAATTATGTTTTCTTGCATCGCTGATGGAATCACCAACAGCTCTCGACCCTTCACAAATCGGTAGAGAACGTCGTTTTTCATGGTGTAGTCTTGATATGAAGTCGTCTTTAAAATCTCCTTGATGGCTTGCAATTCTGGGTCTTCGTCTTGACATCTTCTTATTTGGGCCACTATCCCAAGCGAATTTAATTCCATAATAGGACGCCTGCTCAAAGCATCCACATGCTTCATTCTCACACCAGGTCGATGCTCGATGACGTAGTCGAATTCTTCTAACAACATTGCCCATCTTGCAACTCTGGTACCAAGGTCTTTCTTCTCCATTGTCTTGGTGAACGCGGAACAATCTGTCACAATCTTGAATTTTACCCCCAGTAGGTACACACGAAATTTCTTCAACGACTCGACGATCGCCAAAACCTCTAACTCATAGCTGCTGTACTTTCGTTGCGCTGGCGTTGTTTTGCGACTGAAGTAGTGTACTGGATGCAAACACCCGTCGTCCGCAGCCTTTTGCAATAACACGCCGCCAAATCCTTCTATGCTCGCGTCGGTGTGCAGCTCTGTGTAACACTTCGGATCATAGATTTTGAGAACTGGATTGCAGCTTAACAATTCCTTCAATTTCTGAAATGCTTGCTGTTCCTCTTCGTTGAACTTAAACTTGGCGTCGTTCTTCAGCAAATTCGTCAGTGGAGTAGCAATTTTTGAATAACCTTGAATGAATTTTCTAAAAAATCCCGTCAATCCTAGAAAACTTTGCACTTGTTTTGTCGTCGTAGGTTCCGGAAAATTTTTCACAGCCTCCGTTTTTTCGAGTGATGGGTACACCTTACCATCCTCAATCACGTGTCCAAGAAATTCAATTCTTCTTTTGAGGAAGTGACATTTTTTAAAATTTATTTCCAACCCATAGGCGCTTGCAGTTTCCAAAACCTTTTCAAGTTTCGCAATAGCCTCATCTTCATCATTGGCTGGTATTATGAAGTCGTCCATGTAGGTAGCTAGGATACCATCCTGTATCAGGGGTCTGAAAGCAGCATTTATGAATCGTAAAAATACCGTTGGAGAAGTACATAATCCAAATGGTGCCTTTCGGAACTGATATTGTCCTGTCTGCGTCACGAAAGACGTGTACTTCCGACTTTCGGGTGAGATATCCACATGAAAAAATCCGTTCTTCAAGTCAAGCGTCGTGAAAATTTTTGCACGCTTCAGCACGTCGATCTGATCTTCTATCAGAGGTACGGGATATCGATCTTTTGCAACAACTTTATTGATCTTTCGGAAATCGATGCACACTCTAGCGCTGCCATCTTTCTTTTTTACAACGACAACCTGACTGGCAAATTCAGACGTGCTTGGTTCAATAATCCCATCTTTTTCCCAATCTTTAACTTGTTGCTCAACAATGTCCGTTTCTTTCGGAGACAGTCGTCTTGGATGATGCCAAACCGGCGTTTGGTCCTTCAGCGTAATAGTTAATTCTACGTCCGTGGATTTCGTCTTCTTCGGGGAATAGTTAGAGATCAACATTTCTAACTTCGATCTTGTCTTCGGCGCTAAGTCGGTACCAACGTTGTTCATTCTCTCAGAAATTTCGGTTATCGAAAAAATATGCGGCTTCGATTTTTCTATGCTGATTCCGCCTGGCGCGACAGTCAGCACAGCGTTCTGAAGAAGATCATCTCCGACAATTATTTGTGTTCTCATCGTATGATTCGGTACAACGTGTATCTTAGCTTCAAAAATTTCTCCATCCAACTCGATGTCCGTCTTGAACCATCCCAGTGGAGTCACACAAGAATCGTTAGCACCAGAAAAAGTTTCGTCGGTTTTTTCCAATCGTGGGCTTCCTATAGCGTCATAACCTGATTTCTTCATAAGGTTTGGGCAGCTCCCCGTGTCAATCAGTGCATCCAACTTAACTCCGTTGACAACTGCAGTAATTATGCTTCTTTGTCCTAGATATTGCACCGTTCTAGCTGCTTTCTGTGGACAGTCCAAACTCTTATGGCCGAAAAGGTTGCATCGGAAACACTTCGGTCCAAGATCTTTCGAAGGACAAACATTGCTTAGATGGTTATCGCCACAGTTAAAACATCGATTTTTTGCGCCGATCTGCTTAGCAACGGGTTTTGTTGCCGACTTCTTTTCCGCTGGCACTCCGAAATCTCTGTCACTGAGTGTACTTGACTTTTTCATCTTCTCGTATAGCTTAAGTTTGTTCTTGAATTCCGTCAATGAAATTGCACCGTATAGAATCGATTTGTTGGCGGTTGAGTCGATGATTCCGTCGATCGTATACTGAATCAATGACTCATCATCGATAGTTCCCTTGCTTGCTATTTCGCGCATTCGTATAAAATATTCTTGAATCGACTCTTCGCGTCGTTTGACACGTTTTGCTAGCTCTAGATGCAACTCGCGACTAGTAGCAACCGTCTTGAACTCGTCTATTAATCCAGCTTTAAGAGTTTTCCACGTCGTGAAATTTTCTGTATGAGCGAACACTTGCGCCAAACCCGAAAGCAATCTTTTTGCGAAAACAAATTTCTGAAGTTCATTCAACCCTAATAGCAATGCCACACCTTCATATTCGTCGATCCATTTTTGAATTAGGCAATTATCTTGTCCGTTGAAAGGTCGTACCATTCCCTCCACGTCTTTGAATGAAACTCCGCCGTTGTTTAATTGCGTCATCTTTTCGAATCTTGCACTCCGCTCGCTTACGCCAGGTTCGCTAGCGTCTTCCGAATCCGTGGCTTCATCTACGTCGTCGTCGTCAATTTCTTCCTCACCGTCTTCGTTTTTAGAATTTTCAACTTCAATAGCAGCTTCTAATCGTTTAATTAAATCGGACTTCTTACCGGCCGTCTTCAGAGATCGTTTCTTTAATTCTTCTTTCAGTTCGGTAACCTTCAACGCTCTGGGATTCATGATCGAACTTTAGGTGATTATAAATACGTCGTCGCTTATAACACGTCAATTATAAACAGATTATAATACCCGTCGTCGTTAAGTACGATCCGAAATCTAACGTCTTGACCGCCGCCGAAAAATTACCGCAACTGCGCGTCGTCACACCCGATGTAAACAAAACGATCACTTCGCAACCGATACTGTTCCTATCACAAACTGTTTACAATCCCGGACGAGCCCCCATTTTATAGGGGATTGTATGGTAAATGAAAGGAAGCACCGATAAAAGCGAACTATTTATTAAACACAGAAACTTCTTTAACTGACAAAAAACAATGTTTCCCGATCCGCGCCATTAACTCAAGTCCTTATCACCTCCCACGCGCTCTCTCTCCTCCGCCCGCTATCACATCTATCTCCCTCTTTGTCTCTTAAATTGTCCGTGTAATGAGCCGCGCGCGCCACATTTTAAGATCCCACACTAGTCTAACGGAAATCGATGGTCAGTCAATATGCCAACTGTCGACTTAATTTATATTGGCAAGAGTAATTTATATATTATGGGTTAATTGATTAATTAATGAACAATTGCAATCGCCGACGTCGAAAATCGATTGAATCTAAAAAACGCTGCAAATGATTGTACAATGGTTAATTATTCGTATATAGTAATTTATTATTCCGAACATTTGAGAACGTTCCCACCAAAAAACAGATTGGTAGCTATAATGGAAAACTCCTTTTATTTTTCTTAATTTCCAAATTGAAAAATAAATTTATAGCCTAACGGTGCAGTTGATGAGAGTGATTGACGACCATTCCAACGAATATAGAAGGATTTTTATAGCTCCCAGAAATTTCGTTTTACTCTCATTCCGAATTTCTGAAAATACCCCAAATTCGACACAAAAGCTGCGGTAACTCGAGAACCAATAAAGCAATCAACCCCGCAATGGTCTCATTCGATTCAGCGTCCAAAAATCAATATAATTTGATAGTAAATACACATTTTTCTGAAAAACCCTGGAAAATATGGATTTTCTCCCCCTCAAAAATACCCTTAAAATTGAGCTAGCAATGTGGGTCAAGAATTGAGCGGTCGTTGGACCGAGATTGATGTTTGGTGAAAATTTCAAGAATTTAGCTATTATAGTTTGGCCGGAAAAGTGTTGACTGCGTACGGCGTACGTTATAAGAAATATGTCATACCGTCCAACTCGACAGGTTGATAAAGCTTCGGATATTTATCATCCAAAGAATGAAAGGTTTATTTTGAAGAATCTACAACTTTATCTAAATACGTCGGGACTGACTTGAACTTGTTCGATCTCCATTTGGCCTAATTGTAGCCTATAGATTCCATATTCGGGTTGCCTTGGTAGATTTTACAAGCCATAAGTTTTAGAGGAAGAAATATTTTCCCACAACAATTAAGTAAGTTTTTTTTCTTTTTCTTTTTTGTATATTGTACGTAAGTATTTTTTTATTTTTATTATTATTCTCTAGGAAACCGGAATCGGGTAAATAAATTAATGAACAATCGTGTTAACAAACCGTCGCAACAAATCATCTCTCGTGTGTGTACATTTTAAATTATGCTTCCATTATTATTGAATTTTTTGAAAATTACATACGATATTCATTTATTTACTTTATAATGCGAGCCGAATATCGATTTCGCCGAATTTCGATTCAGCTGCGTGGGAGTGAGCGGAGATTTTCATTCGAAGAATTGCCGCACTCATGCTGCCTCGAGGCGGGTGGTTGCAACTCTAAGTTCAAATCGGCTGCTGACAGAGGGATGCCAAGGTGCTCAAGATTTGAGAACTCCAGGATTTTACGCCAACGTTCTGATATAAATATTACAGATTGATCGAATTTCTCAGGTGAACCCGATGGTCAATAAGGATTACTAAAAAAAAACACATCTGAGCTAAAATAATTGTCACTAGCAGTAAACCAAATTTCCGATGTTATTTTTAAACCCTCGAGGTAAGATTTGAAATTCCCTGTATAAAAATGCATAAGATTTCCATTTCTATTATTTTTAGCAGGACTTTGATCTACGAGATTCATTACACGCCAGGAAAAATTAAGGAGTCACCAAGTTATGGTTTGATTAATTTGTAAATACTTCGTAGCCATGATGCAGAGTAATTAATAGCATTTCACTTGGCTCTGAACCTCTTGAATTTTCTCTCATTCGTCTTGAAATTTCATAGCTGCCATCACAATATATCAAATGCCTGTTCAATTGATTTGCCTATTTTTCCAACGACGAAATTACTATTTTTCGCCCCGTTAATAAACGTTTTTACTCTCAAATGATGACTGGCCTCGCCATCCTTAATTAAACTCTTTCATCGGTAGACACAAGAAAATTCAACCAAGTTGTTTCCCTTCACGAATCCTCTCCCATTTCACCTCCCGTACGGGTGATTATAATTCTCCAAAGGAAAACAAAGATGGATTTCGAACCTCATTTTCATTACTCTTTTTACACCCACGCAATATCCTTACGTTCAAGCGTCTTGATTTGCCGATGGAAAAAACGTGCTTTTGTCAAGCTATTGCTGGCATGGCACAATTTTTTTGTTTTACTATTCAGTAATAAACTATCGAGGAGGGGTAGGGTGTAGGGGTAGGGGTATTGGTAGGTAGGGTAGGTAATTACGAGGTGTACGGTGTATGGCACTAATAATAATAATGATAATCATACGACATTCAGCTGACATGAAGAAACATTTCTAGTCCCCCAGCACTTAAATATAATCATTTTTGGAAATTAGACGTAGGATTCGAGTTTAAAGTGAAAACAATCAAATTCGAACAATTATTAATATTTTTTGAATTTTTTTCGGTTTTCATACTTTAGAAGTTTAAACTTTGGAATTTTTTTTCGTCACGTTCGCCAATTTTGAAGAAATGGTTTCTGTGTAAGCAAATTGAGAATATTTAATCTAGATTCGATTTAAAATTTAAAAAAAGGACGGCGATTTTTTTTTTTGTTCTGGAGATGTATTCTCCAGAACTTATTATGTATTTTATGTATTTTTGTGATATTTTTATTTCTCGGAAAATCCTGCTTGTGGTCCAAAAATATCAGTTTTTGATCGCTCAAAAATTGGACTTTAACCGTGATTTTAGGGGTCACATTTTATCTGAATCAATTGTTTTATTATGCGGAAATTTTCATTTGAACGTCTTACACACGTGCATAGCAAAAAGTTTGGTGAAAAAAATTCAATTACTGCTTCAGCGGTTATATGGCTCTCGAAGAAATATCAGGTTTTGGAATATAGCTCGAACAAACGAAGAATAAATCAGTTGAACTAAAATCGCTGATTCCGTAGTATCCGCCAATGACGCAAATCCTGACGCAAATGATTTTTGAAAGGAAATTATCCCAATCCGCAATTTTCAGAGAAAAAACGTCCATGAATATCCAGTAATTGGCGAAATGGAATCTTCAAAACTGTATATTATAGAAATTATTGCTGTAATAATGTTACAGGGATTGAATCAGAGAAGAGGAAATTCGATGTTGAAGAATGTATATTTAAATAATTTCAATACAACGTATTCATGAAATGGAATCACATTTGTCTACGTAGGATTAAATGTCGATATTCTATTAGGTCAGTTCTTTCGAAAGGATAACATCAAAAATACAATTGATACCCGTTCGCAGATTCCGCGACCAATATTATTTTCTCCTGTTTGAAAATTGTCCTCGAAACGCAAGCTTTTGTTGTTCTAATTTAGTTCGACGGTATGAAATACCGACACTTTCTACCTTTCGGAATTTTGAATTGGAAACTAGCTAAACGCATATAATTTACGATACGTGAACAATTGTGGTTTCGAAATCTAACGGATCTATGGTATCACATTCGATTTGATTGTAATCCACGTTGCGCTAAAATTGACGACATCGTCATCAATCGTCTTTTATTTTTCTACGCTCTAAAGATTCGCCCAAAACTCCGATCGATCCAAGGCTGAAAAATACAATGTTCAACTATTTCTATAATAATTATATTGCCTACACACAGAAATTGAATAAATACGTTTCTTCCGGATCACAGTGTTCAATACACGTTTGCGTTCGATTGCAACGTTTTAGGATAGGTACATCGAAAACTATTGGTTCTCTACGGTAAGAATTACAAAAATACATATCGCCTCTATAAATTGCAATCGATAGAGGATGATTCTACAACAACATGTAACCTGCGGTATAATATTAATAATCTGACAGTCAACTATACACCGATAGAATTATTCACGATTAACGATATATAATATTCATTGATTGCTGTATCAGTGCTGCTGAGTATCCATATTGGAAAACGCCCGCCAGCGAGCGAATCCCTTTGTACATTATCTGCGAGCCAGCGCAGAATCATCAATCATTACAACTACATTGCCATACAAACCACATAATTATATGGACCCGTATCATTTTTGGTACTGGATTTTAGGATCGTCGACATTTATTTCAATTTTTTTAATAATCGGGAAGTGGATCAGCACGAAAACAATTTTTTCACGCTATTGTATATACAGCTATTAAATAAATGCAACACTCACAGTCGAACGCAAGACCATTGGCTTTGTATCTTTTGTCAAAATTTACAATCAATATTATGTAGGTATAAGTGGTATTAAAAATTATCTGCATATTAAATTAATGCTGTATAATATCAAAAAATGTTCTTGTTACTCGAAAGTTTTCATCCAAACGGAAAATAAGAAATGTTTTTTTTTTCTTCTAAATTGACATAAACCGGGGGAAAATTGAGATGGTCGCAATTTTACGATTTAAAAAATCTCTATATTGAAAAAGACGAATATTGAAACGCGAGTTTTTCTCAAGCTGCTCATTTCGCGGACTGTAGCTGCTCAGGGCTCATTTGAGCAGCAACTCTCCGCTATTCCTTTCGACGCGCGTATCGAAATGACAAATTGTGGTCGAATCATAGATTTGTAGGTTTGATTTTTACTTCCATGTTTACGTAGTAAATGGAAGTATTTATTACATAATTCGGTGAGATCAAGGCTATCGAAAATTGTATTATATCTATCTAGTGGTCGATAAGCTTTGTACAGCGATACGTTCTCATCTCTAGTGAGAGCGCACGTAACGTTCGTAATATCGTACGTGGAATTGGTAATGAAAATCACTGCTGAAAAGGTAATTGAGAGGAATATTTCATAGCGATGACTCTTATTTGCAGCGAGCATAAAGATGGAAACAAATTTCGGCAACTTGGGAAAGTATTTATAATTATTTATTACATGAGAAGTCAAAGAAATAATTTCTGCAGTTCAATTGTTTCTGCGCTTATTCAAGGACTTTTTGAATTCAAATTCTTGACACCCAATCGTAAAGAAAACAATTGGAATTCAATGGAATATATTTTTTAAAAAAACATTTTTTCAAAAAGGAAGAATTTTATAATAATCATTGAACACAAAACACTCGTTATGACATGTGAAAAGTCTAAAGAATATTTGAAAAAAAATTCAAAAGGTTAAAAAGAAATATTTTTTAGTAAATAATAATGAAATAATATTGGAGGCCGAACTTCCGCATAACTTTTACTGGCAAGTAATTTGCATATTTACAAGAAAAAACCCCTTCAAAGTAAAACCATTTGAAATAAATAGTTAATTGGGGGAAAAAATCTGATTAATTTTCTGAATTCGGGGTATTTTATTTTGGTATTTTATTTATCTTTTTCATGTCACTAACTATTTATGTAACGTGATAATGATTTATAACATATTTATCAATCCGAGAAAAATTTCAATCCTTGAGAGGTCTTCACATTTCCATCACAACTTAATACACGATCACCAATTACACGATAGGTCACTAGAAATTCAATAGGTGAGAGTATAATGTGCGCGTAATTGTTTCACCTTATGCTCGCATAGAATTCGATTGCGGTTCGAATAACTATTGAATTTAGGGACAATAATCATAAACTGAAAAAAACTAAGTACCTAGTAAAAGTAAGTATTTTTTTGTAAAAATCGAATTTGGTCGAGTTAAAATTCCCTATCGTGATTTTCGACGGTTTTATTCTACAATGCTTGGTGGACAGATTTCGGTACCGGGAAAAAATAAGTCAATACGTTAAATCGAGCTCAATCTAGGTGTACTCGAATTATTACAGTTCAGTTACAGAGCACGTAGCCTATATGTAGCTAGTGCTTGCCCTTCGCTAATGCAGTTGTCGCACATTTATGTGCCTCGGCCGCCGTCTGATCGCGTGTCGTTTTCCACATAGTAAACGCTTAAACGCATGTCGGAATTCCGGGCTGAAGATCGTGTAAATGATCGGGTTCAGTGTCGAATTGAAATAGCCCAGCCACAAGAAAAACGCGAACAGATACTCGTTCAGGACGCAAACCTGAAAAACGTCGAATATTTTCATTATAAAAAGAGAGGAAAAAATGTTATAGAATAAAATATGTATTTAATCGATTAGTTTTTAAATGGCCTAAGATCTTTCGCAACCTCAAAAAAGTGATTTTCTTTCATCAAGGCGAACTTTTCAATACTATCTTCACTAAAACCATTACCGCGGCTGTTCCGGCTTTAAAATACACAAAGGTGGAAATGTTCTATCAAAACCGCAATGAAACAAAAGAGGAAAGTATTTTAGAAAGATATAAAGTTAGAAAGGAAAGAGTGTCTAAATGAGGAGAAATAACTTTTATTATCATGAAAATATTCCGTTCAGTTTCACCCTTTTTGTTTGTTTTTATGACTTACAGAAAGTATAACAACAATTTAAACCATGTTTACAATTTTTATTTACGTAGAAACTTCAGTTTTTTCGTTCGAAAATTTGCGACCGTTTAGAATTTTTGAAAATTTCAGCGAAGGCAATAAATTGTGAAAAAAATACATATTTTATTATTACATATTTTTAATTACATCCTACATGCGAAAAGCCTAAGGTCAACTGATTTTATAACAAGTTGTTTATTAGATGTTATTGAAACAGACGTTTATTTATCACGACACCTGTATTTTAAGTTGATACATCAGGGTAGGATAAATTGTCAACATATCCACTTCGTTGCAGTTTGCCCAATATTGAGAGGAGCTCGACTGAATTATTTCTCTAAGGATGTGCTATCGATGTACGACTTTTTATATGCGATGAACCCGGTCACTGAACAAGATTCGAAGAATCTGTATAAGTTTATGTTAACTGCCATCCGGCAGAGGGCAGTTATAGTTAACGAGGGCTTCCTTTTTGGTTAATGCCTGTTTTGGTTACCTACGACTTCCACTTAAGTAGAAGATAAGAGTTATTGTATTGTAAAGTCCGACAGGAAATATCTTTCTTTATATTTACTTTTCCTCTCATGTAATTTTTTGTTTTGTTCCGTGCAATATTATTTTCTTATGCCATTTTTGGCCAATCTTGTAATTGACTACGGTCACTACAAATAAATAAATAAAAAAAATAAAAATTAAAAAATCGCCAACATACCTGGTACATGTTGCACACTGGAAGGAGAATGGCCATGATGAAAAACGGAAGCCAACAAATGACAAAAGCTCCCGTTATGATGGCAAGCGTTTTCGCCGCTTTGCGTTCCCTTTTCGAATCGGCGGCTTCTTTCTTTCTTTTCGGCGGATGGTAAACGGGCGTGTAAACGACACTGCCAGGGTCGCAAGTTGGCAGATCCGCTTCGACCCCGTTGCCGTACGAGCCTGTCACATATTGAGGAAGATTAATTGCACCGTTCGCACTATATTGAACGCATTTACGTCATAGGCATTGCTAACGTAGGAATGAAGCTTCCCAGTTGGAAAAATCGAGGAATTTCTATCGAATAACGCGAATATGACAACTAAATACGGATCTATTCCCGTCGAATAACTGGGGTTATTACGTTTGAAGAAAAGTCAAAACACGTTTTTTGACATAAAGTGGAATATATCTCGAGAGCTATCATATACGCTAGCCATTTTCTTATTTTGAATGGATTCTACATTAAATTTCCTACATTTTCTTCCATAGCACCTAATCTGTCCCATTTCGGGAACGTGACGAAAAAAAATCCCAAAGTTGAAACATCAAAAGTATAAAAAACGAAAAAAATCGAAAAATATTACTAATCGTTCGATATTGATTTTTTTCACTTTGAATTCGAATTCTACGTCTAATTTCCTGTAGGAATCATTAATTAATCAAAGTTGAACAGTACTGTAAGTATTTGCAACGGATTTTCAAAGTTGAAAAACGTAGGAGTGGCGTAGTATTAAACCTGGAAAAACTAATAGTTGTCGTAAAATTTCCGCCGTTTTGACGTCATATTCGGATTCAGCGTTAAATTTTCTATAAGAATAGCTTTCAAAATCGCTTTAAAACGAAAATCTAATTTTACACTATTACCGATGCCAGCGGAGCTCGGAATTTCGGCCGGCGAAAAACCCGATTTACGGAAAATAATTTCTCTGGCTCTGTTTAAATTTTTTTCACCAAATCTTTTGCTATGTACGTGTGTAAGGCGTTCAAATGAAGACTCCTGCATAATAAAACAATTGATTCGCATTTATTTTGACCACGAAAATCACTGTTATAGTCCAATTTTCGAGCTTTCAAAAACCAATTTTTTTGGACCACTTGCAGATTTTTCCGAGAAATAAAAAAAATCACAAAAATACATCTTGGTAAGACACAACTTTCCTGAAAATTTCAAATTTTTATCTGTGTTGAGAGAGGAGTAAAAAATCGTTAACTGATCGGTTGAAAAAAATCGCAGGGGTACCCCTTGGATTTTTCGTGAAAATTTTTTTGAAATAGATTTAGCTCAAATTCAGCATAATGATAGTTGATGATGTGTATATCAATAATATATGGTTCATTCTTTGTTTCTTTCGCACTAAATAGATGAAAAGAACGTTTAAAGTTGAAAAATGTCATTTTTTCGTGTATAGTCTACTAATATTCTTGAATAACGCAAAAACGGTTGAAAAATGGATAGGTACATTACATTAGGAAAATGTGGACAGTTAAATTACCTATCTTTTGGTATATTCAAACGTCTGAATTGACGACTTTTTGTTTGAGTTATCCACCGTGCAAGTTACAAATCTATGAAAACTTACAGTTGTTATGTCTAATTTTGCTGCTACTTTGCTCCAGTTGAAAAACACAATACTTTATGATAGTAAGTTATCAAGCTATCAATAATTTGATAATCATGAAAAATAAATATGATTAAATTTACGATAGTTGCCACGGAGTTTTCTTCTATAATTACCAATCTGTTTTATCCTTCACAAATGTTCGGAACAATACCATCACTAACGAATAGACTTCTTAAATCATTATTGCAGCGAAGGAATAATAAACCGCTGTACAATCATTTGCAGCGTTTTTGCAAATATTTTCATGAAGGGAGTATTTCAAGTTAGGAATTTATTTCAGCGACCATAATTCACTATTATAGTACCTTTTTCAGGGCTCGTATTTGCGGAACTGACATTAGTAAACGCTGTAGTCGTCGTCGTAGTCGTCGCTTCGGATATCGTCGGTAGAGGTCGACCGATGACTCCGACGACAGCAGCTGCAATGCCTCCGTTTCCTCCAGCTGCACCGGCAGCGCATAGACCTGTGAAAATGTGATCCAGAAAATAATTAGCGTAATTAGCCTCTCATATTTTTTCACCTATAATAGAATGATTCGTAGTGTTAGTAACATCGTCGTTAATGCTGCTGTCATTAGCAGGTTTTCAAAGGAGATTCGAACCATGGGAATCTTCATAACTTATTATCACATCTATACTGACTCCAAATTATTGCGTCAGGTTTTCGTTCCGATTCAAGGTTCGCGCGGGTGAATTATTTCACAACAAAACCCATCCAATCAAATGTCTGCAGAAAGCGAGAATTCTATACACAAAGGTACATCTGTTATGGACGTTGGAGTAGGGAAAATTGAGGTTCAAGGGAGGGCTGACTGAGCGAAAACCGCAAATCAGAGAAAAGGGTTGTCCGGCATTAACGCTGAGGTGACTTTTTTCCCAAGCTCGTCCTGTTCGGTCTACCCGTCTAGCGCGGATTAATTAATTTCGTGGCAGCCAGGTGGACCCTGTTGCCCGCCTGTTCCCTAGCTATTCCCAAACTCAAGTTAAAACTTTCGTGTGTGTTGTTATTGCGAGTTCGGTATCTTTACTGGAATCGAAAGAAGGCGAACGAAAATTAAAAATTTCTGACTAGAAATAATTGACCGAACCGTTAACCGTTTGCGGATTTATTTAATTGCTGCTTCTGCCAAAAGGCAATTAAGACATAAATCGACACTTCGGAGAGGTTTGGAGCGGAGAAAATCGACAATTAATTTAATAGAGCTTGTATTGGAAGTAAAATGATGAAAATTGACGCCTTGTTGAGCCGGAGAGTTGGTGGATTTTTGGTTTATTATTCAATAATAAACCATTGTAATCGCCCAAGAAAAAAATTTTCTAACCCCCCCCTCAAAATTTGATGTTCTACGTTTCAAGGCATTTAGAATCCGAATATCCAATAAAAAAAATTCTGTCCGTCCGCCGTACGCCGTTAGCAGTTTTCCGGCCAACCATAATAGCTAAATTCTTGAAATGTTCACCAAAAATCAATCTCGGTCCTACGACGGCCCAATTCTTGAATCAACTTGCTAGCTCAATTAGAAGGGTATTTTTGGGGGGTTTTGATGGGGAGAAAATTCATATTTTCGAATGTTTTTCAAAAAAATGTGTATTTGGTATCAAATTATATAGATTTTTGGACGCTGAATCGAATGAGACCATCGCGGGGTCGATAGCTTTATTGGTTCTCGAGTTATCGCAGCTTTTGTTTCGAATTTGGGAGATTTTCAGAAATTTGACATGAGGGTATAACTCGAGAGTTCTTCGAGCTATAAAAATCGTTCTATACTCATTAGAATGGTCGTCAAACACTCTCTCCAGCTGTACCGTAGGGCAAAAAATTTAGTATTTAGTTAGGAAATTAAGAAAAATAAAAATGATAAAAATTGCAATAGTTGCTACGGATCTCCAATCATTTGCAGCATTTAACTTATCGTTCGCGAATTTATTTAATTGCTGCTTCTGCCAGAAGGCAATCAAGACAGATCAGAGGACAGGAGAGGATTAGAGCGGAGAATATCGACAATTAGTTATTGGAGCTTGTATTGGAAGTAAAATGATGAAATTGACGCGTTGTTGAGCCGGAGAGTTGGTGGATTTTTTTATAGAGGTCCAGTTGGGCGCTTTCGCACCTTCGGGCATACCGTTCGTGGTATAAAACCGTTTCTACAAACTCTATACGGTCCACAGAAGTCTAATGTTTTCATTGCTTTGCAGACGTGTAAATCAATCGCTGCAGATCTTGCAAATAACTGACAATTCACGATGCAATTTCGGATAGAGGACGCGTGGGCTTCTTCGTTTGATGAACATGGAATTCGAAATGCTTTGAGGTAGCCTTAATGGGAACCGCGGCATCGACCCTGTCATGTCAGTTCCAAACGTTCACCTCTCGCAATCACTAGCTTTCGTCCGGTAATCGTTTCTCGACATTGAAACGCTAATGGGGAGCGAGTTAGCAGTCAGATATTTCTCACAGTCGATAGTCGACGAATTTCGAGGTTGATGGAACGAAAATTTTCCAAAGCGGCAGAACTTTGAGTACCAAGAGTTCATAATCGAGGTCATACGAATTTAAATGAAAAATAGAGAGCAGTTAATATTTTTAACGAAGCGAAAGCGCGGTGAAAACGAAAAGTACTAATGCAAACTATACTCATTATAGAATGCTCGCAATAATAGGTTGGTAATTATTTTTATAATTACTTCGGTGTTGACAATATTTAAAATACATCGCATACAACGGCGAATGTGAGACTAATGATTCAAAGCTGATAATTCTGTATCATTACGAAGGGTTTCTCGCTAATTAAGCTTTCAAGAGTCTGAATGGGGTGACTGGGGAATAGGCTTTCCGCAGACCTGTTCAAAAGACGTACCCGAAGCTCTTATTTTTCTAACCCTCGTAATGAGCATCATCTCTATGGTTATTCTAATGCCGAGAGCAATTTCATCTGATTCATTCATTCGCTAGATCCGGTCGAAATTAGGGAGCCCGCAACATCAAGAGGAAAGGAAATATCAAACGTCGAACATACGAATTATCAATAGATAGAAGACCTTTTCACGTTATTCAATGGAATATAATATTAGAATCTTTTGGAAATATATAGAAAATCAGACCTGATGAATGATAAAAATATATATAAAGTCGAGCATTGGGGAAAATGCTAGATTGTTGAACGTATCTAAAGCTTGAATTCAAAATGTAGAAAACTAGAGAGAGCATTTTTCAACAGAATTCAATTATTTTATGCTGAGAGTAAAATGAAACGCTTTCAAAAAATTCGCAATTTTTTGGGAAACTCCACCTTCCAAAACCGTTAATTTTGGAGTAAAACGCCAATAGATTGGGTAAAATAGACACGTAAATTCAGCAAGTTAGATACAGCAACTCTTCCCTTTGGAGAATGGGGGGAGTAGCATTGAATTCCAGCTATCTATATACAATTACTGGTGAAATTGCTACAAGTGAAGGTATTATTGAAAAAAAAAAAAAAAAAAATTCTCAGGAAAGAACCACGAAAAATGAAAATAAATAAATTTTTTCACTGGAAAAATGAACGATTTTAGAAAAGGGAGTGGGGGCTAAGGGGACTTTCTCTATATTGATACTGACATGAATAGGTAAATAAGATAGAGAGGTAAATATAATCACTGGCAGTATTACCTGCAATAACGCCTCCGGCTGGTGGATGTCTACCTTGTTGTTGCGCTGCTGCTTGGCTCGTCGCTTGGAATCGTCGTCGAATTCGTTTCCTTGCTGTCTGAAATATCCTCCAGTACAAACCCAGGATGACTAGCAATGGAAGGTAGAACGATGATGCAGTAGCGAACACCTGATCAAAATCACCTCATTGAGCTTCGAAGAGCGAACATTTTCATTCAAAAACCAATATCATAAGCGAAAAGTTTACTAGCATTGAATATTGAGCTGATTTCTAACTGTAAGGATAAATGGCCACGAATATTTTGCGGATTGAAACACTTCAACGTGTAGTGTATTGACAATAGAAGCCAATATTCGAGGAAATCCGACCTGGTAACCGATGTCTTGGGAGACTAGGCAAGTTCTGTTCTCCGATATCCGCGCTTCCCATCCCGGATCCTTCCATCCCAATACGGGAGCGATCGAGACGAGAAACGCGACCGACCAGATGATCAATATCATGACGCCGATTCGCTTGGCCGTCCTCTGATGAATATAGTCGATATTCGTGACCGCCCAGTATCTGAAATAAATTTAAATAGTATTCGTTAATTGCGATTATTCCTCTATCAGGCCTTCTGAAAATGGCGGATGAATATTATTCTCCTTGCTGAACCTAACTGTAATCCTTGTAGTGAAGAAATGAGAAAAATTATAATGTTAGAAGCCAGTAAAAAAAGGCATTATTACAGCTATAACGCATCTGATGTGGAGTTCGTATCTATTTTGGTTTATTATTGAATAATAAACCATTGTAATAGCCCAAGATAAAAATGCTAAACCCCCTCTAAAATGGATGTTTAACGTTTCAAAGCATGGACAATTCAAATATACCTAATATAACTTTAAAAAAAATCCGTCCGTCCGCCGTCAACACTCTTTTAAGAAGACTATTACAGCAAAGTTCTTGAAATGCTCACCAAAAACGTATCTTGGTCTGACAATGGCTTAAGTATTTAACCAAATCGCTATCTAAATTATCGCAACTTTCCCAAATTTGCAGAAATTTGGCGTTTACACTCGGGAATTTTCGGAGATATGAAAATCGTTCTACACTTGTTAGACGTGATAAGAGGCTTATTATGTTCTGTATTATTATTTTATTTTTAACCCAGGGAAGATGGAAGAGAGGACCTGATGTTCCTAATCTTCGTTGGCTAAATAAATCTTTATTCATTCATTCATTCTCTCACTTCCCTCGATCATCATGAAATTTTGAGCGCGATAGCGTGCCACGCCGAATGACAGTTTTATTGTACGTTTTCACTTACAACGACGTGCTTTACATTTAATTGACGGCGAGCCGCACTATTCCTTGCCAAATCCATCTACACAGACAGGTTTGGCCAAAAATTTCTTTCCACTTTTCATCGCTTGTTTAATCCTTCCATTCCCTCTCTCGTACGGTAAACCACGATTTTTCAAAGGCAAACAAACTCTTTTCACCTCATTTTCCTCTTGACGCTCCCTCTCACGTTTCCACGCGTCGTGATTTTCCGAAGGGAAAGATCGCACGTATGACCAGCTATTAATCACAGTTCGCCACTTCAATCTCGCTCGAAAAAGGAAGAATAAGCGAGTAAGAAAAATCGTATCGAAAATCCCTTAATATATAAGGGCTTTCTGAGCCGTGTAAAATATTCATTTTTCATAGCGAGGCGAAGAAATAAACTCATAGCGAATTCTGAATAACTCCGACGTTCCAGAGACGGAAGGCGAAAAAACTTCGGAATCAAAGAAACTCAACAAGTTTCCACTTTGAGCAGTTTTCTTCGTAGCGGCGCTCGAAAATTAAATTATCCGAATCTCCAGTTCACAGTTTCGTCTTTTCCTCGCAGGTCAGTTGGCTTTGAGCCGAATACTGTACAGAAAGAGAAGGCTCGGGAAAAATTACATCGGCGAATAGAAAGAGGGAAGTGAAGAACTCGGTGGAAGATTAATTATCCGACGCAGGGGAAGTTAATTTATGGATGATTAGTGGGATTAGCTCGTCGAGGTATTGCGGTATAGCTTACTTTGAAAGAAATTCGTGAAAGTTCCGAGAAAATTGAAATAGCGAATGAGAACTGAAAAATCTCGATAGGTATAAACAATTTCTATTCATTTCGCAGTCGTGTTATTTACGCGAATCAATTAATTCCGATATAAGTATACTTTGCAATAGTTTTATAATCAGCGAAATACCGCGCGAGCAAAGTTCGAAATTTCAAATTAATTGTTGCTATCTATTCGCTCTTGCTGAAAGAGGTTCATAAACTTTACAAGGAATTTGGCTCACCGCTGGTCTTCGATATCCACGGGCCGTTTCAGGGAATCACTCAGCGAACCCTTCATTTCGGCGAATTCGGAGTGGCGAACTTTCTTCGCAAACATTCGCCTGCCATTTAAGTTCGGCCCAATGTAATCGGATCGTGGATTGTTTAATTTAATCCTGGCCTGACGAGAGATACGGACCCGAATACAACACCGTTTGAAAGCCAGACACTCTCTCGGAATTCTCCAGCTGCCTTGGCGTATCTCTAGTTTCGAATTGGAGGTGTTAAATTTTTCGAACAGCGATTTGACTTTTGAAATTCGCTTATTTTCGAGAATGCGGTATTCATCGAGGTTTCAAAAAAAAAAAAAAAAAAATATGCAGGAAATTAAACGGAAATGTTTTTGTGACAACTATTATGAAACGAAATCCAACTATTTATTTATTACTACTACTATTTATTTATGGATGAGAAATCTTCGAGCCACAATAGGTTTCAGACGTAAAGTTGTCGCCCAATAAAATATTAGTTGGGTGGGTAAGGGCTGGATTGTGCTGGTCAGAGCTGGTAACGACTGATTGGAGCCGTTTATAGCTGATTAGAGCCACTTGGAGTTGGTTAGATCCGGCTAGAGCTAGTTTGGGCTGGTTATATCTGGTAACAGCTGGTTAGGACTGATTGGAGCTGCTTAGAACTGGTTAGACCTAGTTAACACTCATTAAAGATGGTTAGCATTGGTCTGTATTGGTCAGGGCTAGTTATTAGACTTACTCTTAGGTTTGGAATACATCATTTTTATTTTCTCTGGATTTTTTTTTTTTTTTTCTTTGGTGGTTGCAATTTTAGAAGAGTAAACCAATACAGAAAACCTATCGAGTGGACTAAACGTGGCTTTTATTTTGCCTGAAGCACGTACAGATCCCCTTTGTCCGGCTTTTGATCACATTAAAGAAACAAGTAGACTCCGCGAATAACTACCAAGTAATTCAGCATGGGTAAAACAGTTGGAAGGCTATGCTTGTAAGTCCTAAGCTCGAAGCTTAGCCAAGTTCTTATCATGTGATGGCGCTCCGCTCCGACTCGCTCAGTGAGAAGTATGGACGAGATTACAAGTTTGCCAGACGTAGTTCGAGTTGGGTTCGCAGCGCGAACCACCTGATAATGGTTCGACCGCAAAGTTTCTTGCACCAATTAATATTCCAGTCGGTAGAATAATATGATCTAGGTAGACCCAGGTAATCCGAGCGACCAACAGATGAATTAGGTAGGATTTGTTCAGAAGAGTTCATTAAACATGTCCGGTTTTGGTTTATTATTCAATAATAAACCATTGTAATCGCCCAAGAAAAAAAATTTCTAACCCCCCCTCAAAATTTGATGTTTTACGTTTCAAGGCATGTAGAATCCGAATATCCAATAAAAAAAATTCTGTCCGTCCGCCGTACGCCGTACGCCGTTAGCAGTTTTCCGGCCAAACTATAAAAGCTAAAAATTTGAAATTTTCACCAAAAACCAATTTCGGTCCTACGACGGCCCAATTCTTGAACCAACCTGCTAGCTCAATTTTAAGGGTATTTTTGGGGGGTTTGAGGGGGAGAAAATTCATATTTTCCAAGGTTTTTCCGAAAAATGTGTACGTTGTATCAAATTATATAGATTTTTGAACGCTGAATCGAATGAGACCATTGCGGGGTTGGTTGCTTTATTGGTTCTCAAGTTACTTCAAGTTGCTTTTGTGTCGAATTTGGGGTATTTTCAGAAATTTGACATGAGGGTATAACTCGAGAGTTCTTGGAGCTATAAATATCGTTCTATACTCATTGGAATGGTCGTCAAACACTCTCTCCAGCTGTATCGTTAGGCAATAAGTTTAGCTTTTAATTAGGAAATTAAGAAAAATAAAAATGATTAAAATTACAATAGTTGCTATGGAGTTTTCCCTAAAAGTTACCATCTGTTTTTCGGTGGGAATGTTCACAAATAAATGATCGGAATCATATTCAAAATGACAAATGGATAGTCTTCTTAAATCAATATTGAAGCGAAATAATAATAAACCACTGTACAATCATTCGCAGCGTTTTTTAATCCTGTAGCACGCTATTCCTTGAAAATGTGGGAGGATTTTTGTATTTGTGTGGTGTTGATTGAGCTTTTGGTGTTTATTATGAAAGGGTTTTTCAGGTACAGCTATGCTTTTCAGAAGAGCAAGAATAATACTAGAATTCACAAGCGGATTTTGCAATATTTTCATCTTTTATGAGATGCCATTTATAAATTGAATTCTTTCGTGTCTCAGAGCTGACATTTACCTGCATGTCATTTGAAAAGGTGGCAATTGAGAAAAATGCTCCCATTCGGCTCAGTGATTTTTCGTGGCCTTTAGAAAAAACACAATACATTCCCAATAGGGCGAACTTCTGATATTATTGCCTTTATTGAGCTCAGTAAAGTTCTTCTGCTCCGATTTTCTCGAATCTTCAACGGACAAATCTTCTAATACCACGTGAGCTATTAAACCAGTAAAATCGCCGTAGGCATAATTATTCTGAACGTTCCGTCAGACATGTAAGTCCTTCAGAAAATCTTCTCATTGAATTTGAGTTTCCCAGTTTATCACAAGATGCAAATGAAGGTGGTCCGTTTTCGGCTAGTTTAGGTCGCAAAGAGCGAATTAACTTTGCGGCACCGGATTCAATTAAAATTCCAAGTGGCTGCTGGGCCGATACTTCCGAGTTCTAACAAAAGCTTCGAGAGCTTCCTTCGCAGCGGCGGGTGATTGGAAAACGATGGAAAGCCATTAAAAAGTATTAGCGCTCCGTTTAAATCCCTGAAAGACAAATGGAACTTGGAAATTTTTCAGTTAAGTGGCCAGCACTTATCGTTTGGATGGGCTAGAAAATCGCCGGCCGATTTCGCTAACTCCTACCTCTCTTGATATTAAAAGAAAGTTGCCGAAGGGCAGTTTCATTCATAATGGAGCATCTTCTAAACACGAAAATGTTTGTTTTCAAGTTCGTCTTATATTCGACAAGTTCGAAATTCCTTTTTAATGATGCCGTAATTTTGAGATTTCCCCCTTCAAAAGTGGCAATCAATCGAAAGAATCGGCGCTAGTTATTATACAAATGGCTCTCCGTGAGATCGATATCCAGTTCTACTAAGCTCTTAATAGCCCACTTAACGGAATTTTATCGTATTGCCGTTTTCTTCTTCGGTCGATTGATTTACGTTCTTAAAACGCGTGAACTATGTTTAAAACTAGAGGAATACATACATCACACAGTGATTCCATGTTTGAGTCGGTAACTGGTAAAACCGTTAGGTACTAAAAATTCCTTCATTTATTACGTGAACATGAAAGTAACAAGAAACTCTTACGAATGCCGCAACTTTACTAGACCACGACTGTTACTGAAAAAATTGCCCGGAGACGCAAAAATAGAAAAACGAATTAATAGACGAAAAAAGATTGATAATTCGGAAGTGCAGTGTGTGGGCCTAACGATACAAGGCATTTTTGGTAAAATGGGATCATTTTATAGCTATGATATACAGAAATGTATAACTAGCCCAGAAGGGGGAATCAAGCGTCATTCCTCGTCCTTGCAAACATTAAAAACCTCAAGCATTCAAATATATTGATTTTTGCAGCCATTAGAACATATCCATGGAAAAGGTAATAACACGGCCAAAGATATAAATAGCTATGTAGATATACAAGGCAAAGATATAAATAAAAGAATCTGCTAGACCTTGAGTGTTCAAATAATTATATTGATATTTGCAGTCCCTAAACATTGTAGTATGTACAAATAAAATTTGGACACCGTGAAAATACGGTATGTGACCTCAACATTAAAAATCAACGCTCAGAAACACATAATTTACCGATCTGAAATTTTTTTCAACATGTTTGAAAAAGGAATGGAAGTAGAAAGGGAATAATTTTTCAAACCAACTTCAAAATCAATGACCCTGATTCAAACATAAACCGTCTCTCGTGCTCTTGACGAAATCAAATCGTTTAGCAGGTTTCTATTTGGAAAACTTTCAGCGCTTTTGTGTCAGACGCTCAAGTTTCCAAAGGTACCATTACCTGTGGCTTGGAGTTGCCATCTTCTCGGTGAACGCCTATAGCAAAAGCCCTTATCTGACGTCGAATCCTATTAACGTTAGGAACAATCTTGGCTACACGGCGACGCCAACGCTTTCCTATCGTCTTTCCTTCCTACATCCTGCACGCACACTCATTCCTAAGTTCTGAACGTACACGGCTTGACTGGTTTTCGTCGCGCCGAATTAAACAGCTTTTCCATTTGACCCCGAACTTGGAACGAAGAATGAAAATGAAAATTACTTTTAGGTTAGAAAGTGATGCGATATTGTGCGTATGAGAATACAATTTTTTTTATTAATCCAATATTCTCATTAGAATGGAAGTAATATTGTTGATCGAATCATTATTATTAATTTTCTATCGGAGTAAAAAAAAAAAAATTGAATATGGATCGCATCTCATTTACTGAGATACCAATGCGACTTTCCAAAATCTTTCTTGGACCTCTTTCCTTAGAGGAAAGTAGGAAAGGTGCCCTATGAAAATCCCCTTATTCAAATTTTCGCTTCTTTTAATTATTATTATTTTTTATATATTTTTATTTATTTATTTATTTATATTTTTTTTGCAGTTCTGACATCGTCATTACAATCCCAATCAACCCTTATTCAGACAGGGATTACCTCTCTGATGACATAGTCTAATTAATAACGCGAAACTGACGAATGAAGTTTGATTATGGCGCAGGTTAACCAACGATAATGATCACTTTCGATGCAAAGCGAGTCGGTAGGTAATATTCATGTTTCCTGTAACTTGAGTGGGAGGCAGCTGCTCTTTGATGACCCCGCAGACAGTCTCGTAGAGACCAATTACCATTGGTTCGCTAATTAACCGCCGCACTAATTTGACCGGTGAAAAGGTATGCGAAATTCTCAGAACGAAATCAGTTGAAGGTAGCGAGAAAGATAACATTTCAAGTTTTGATTCGTAGGAAAAAAAAAATTTTCGTATTGTTCGTAAAGATTTTCGTGGGTCTAATATCAACGCACAACCGCTGACAATTCGATTTCTTGCGAATCGAATTACATTCTACTCAATCCTCGCCGGTCGACGAACAGTGGGAAATCCTTATTGATTTTTCCATTTATCTGCGCGTTACTTGTTGGTTTTTAGCCTTCCACAGCCCATAATTAACAGCGCCTAAGGTAAAGAGTCAATATAGCTTGAAAAACGATGAAATCTCTCGCGGGTTCGTTGTATTTCATTTTTCACAGCCGAATACGACTATTAATGATTACTTATTCGAATACTTCCATTTACTAAGTAAACATGGAAGTAAAAACAACTGAGTTTTTCTACGAAAACGATTAAAAACGGATCCGGTTTCAAAAATATATTCTCAAAAAATATTGAAAAGAGAAAAACGCTTGATTTCATTATTGAGACCTCGAGAACTATTCAAGGACAAGATATCTATTCAAATCTTACTTAATCAACGTTTTCTATTGCAAAAGTTGTATTTTCAGTTAATATTTAAAATTTCAACACAAAGTATTTATTTATTGTATTTATTCATGAATAGATTCGGGTAATATTTTTTTTACAGTGGATCTCAAGCATTGAAATATTACTCCAATGTAAAGTGGCCGCTCAAGATTGGATGAATAATAATTAATGGAAGGATTTCTCATTAGTTATATTACAAAGGACGACGTTGTAACGAGGCAGGGAACATTAGTCAAAGTCACTATTCGACGAGGGTGCCTTTGGGTAATGACAAGAGAAGAACATCCAGGAAATACAAGCCAATACGTCACCAGATCTATCCAACAGGTCTAATCCTAGCATATAAGACAGAGGCTACAAATAGTTCAACAGATATTTTTAGTGTTAATCAGACAACCACAATGTGTGTCATCAGAGAAAATAGCTGTCGACAAAATTAGAAATAATAAACCAAAAGGTAAAAAAAAAAAATAAATAAATAAAACTAATAACAGAACCACCAGCTCAAACTCCAAACCATCGATGTCATCCATATATTTCTTCATTGGTTTAATATTTTTATCAATATTTAGAAACGCTATTCAAACCGATATCAATATCGATATTTTCTTTCAATATATTCTATCCCTAAAGGGTGACAATCTCCTGGCGTCCTTCTACCTTTTCCCCTCTTTATTTTCTATTTTTCTTCTTCCTCTTCCGCTGCATTTTCTTCACATTTTGATCTGCTTACTTGATCTGTCAATAGACATAATACTGTTTTTATGAGCTTTTTTATCGTTTCTCCTGTATTGGGTAAAATATTATAAAATACGCCACCCCACTTCATTCAAACTTGGCTCATTTGTACCACATGCGCTATTGCATGAGACTTTTATTCAATATCGATTCCAACGTAGGCAGATAACGGATCTTCGAGAACAATTATTTCCAAACCGACCTTATTTGACCTTTCAGTTTCCACATTTGAGCCACCTAGTGAAGCCCTATCGCACCAAATGTGCGCCATTACTGCTTCGTATCACATGAGACCATATTAATCTGATAAAGGCTCACCCAAAACCCTCGGGATGACATTAATGGCGGCACAATGGCGCAGCATCTGCGTCGCCTATAAGCGATCTCACGACTCTAATCACGGGATGTAATCGATCGGTGACAGCACGAGGGTAGTAGGTTCACAGCTGCTACATTTGAACATTTCAGTTCCATCATCTGTTACCTACAATTTACCCGGCATTAACATAGACAAACGGGCAGTTGCATGTCGAATATTCTCATCGCTTCAAAAGCGATTTCGGACGAAGAACTTCACGCCTACGAACCATTGGAAATTACTAAATATTCGGATTGGAAATACCCAGGATAATATCAAATGATTTATGGGAAATTAGGCCTAATTCGTCGTCTAAAATTATTAAGATAATATCAAGCAATGGTCTTTCAGGTATTGAGGACGAATAAACTTCAAATACAATACAATTACAAAAACCAATAAAACTAACGATTGAATCTCATTTCAATTAAAACGATAGAACTGACAATTCAGTCAAAGACCTTAGTCAAATAATTACGAACCTGAATTTAACTTTTCTTTTATTTGATTGATTGATGTATTTTTTATCATTTAGTTATTTTTTATTATTATTATTTATTATATTTTATTATTATTTTTCATTATTTTAGTTATTTCTTTATTTTTATGTTTTTTAAACTTAATGCAGAGCATGGAGTGAGGCATGGAAAATGAGGGTGCAACGAGCTTAGGTGGTGAAACTTTGAAAAGCGATAATAGTCTGTTTTGTCCAACCACAAAACTGATTTTTTCGGTCTCACTGTTGCAACTGCTGAGTGATTTTTCCAGATTTTCCAAGATAGCCGAAAAACCAAAAACTATTGACATTTTCTAGACGACGGTTGCTAAGGTGGCAGTTTCTTTGGACACGTTTGCCTAGCAGACGGTTACCAAGGAGTCGTATGCCTAGGAGACGGTTTCCTAGAAGACGTTTGCCTGGGAGTCAGTTTCTTAGGAGACAGTTGCATTGTGAACTGTTTTTTTTAAAAGACGTTTGCCTTGGAGACACATATATAAAATTTCAGTTGTCCGGTGTTACTGTGAGACGGACGATTTAAACACATCCCCTAAAATACAATCTTTCGTCGGCCTGGAAAATCTGGAATTTGTGTATTTTCGAATCCAGAGTAGGAGTCTCAATTTTAACACCGTCCTCTCGTTTATCCAAGCTGTGCCAACGATGTCGAACACCTTCTGTCGCACAAAAGCTGCCAACGTGAAAATCTACGGCCTAGTCCCTTTTTCCATTCCAGCCCGACATAAAATCGGCCGTGTAAATATTATTCGACCTTTTCGATTCGATCACGGGCATCCCCACGCGAAGTCATCGAGAGCAGTCGAAACCTCTCTGGTCTGCAAGGTGATCGCATTACTCACAGCTACCTAATGGCTTTAGACTGACGAGGGTTTTTCTCCCCAACCCATAACTCATTCATCTACAGCCAGATAAACGAAAATATTATCATCAAATGCATAAAATACACCCACGGGAAAATCCAGCAGCGAAAACAACTGGTAACCTAGAGCTACTGGATTGAAATCGTTAGCAGATTGCACGGGTGAATTGGGAATAGAATTTCGGCCGTGTAATGTACAGAGATGGTTTTTTTTTTTAAATAATTATACAAACCAACAAAATAGAAAAATGGTAATCGTTAATTTTCGGTATGAGTAATAGGTAATTTTTGTGGTTAGAAGGAGGTAAACACGGCGACTCTTCCTCCATTGTGACTATGACCCTTGGTCATTAGTACCTGAAGGACCTATGTAGCCGTGAAGATATCCTAATGGGCGAAAGATCTCGGCAAATAAAAGAAACAATGATAAAAGAGCAGCCTTGTTTATCCCTCCTTCGCCATGTTGGAAGAAGCGAGGGGGCGCAAGATGGCAATTGTTCCCCCACCCACTGGAACACTACCTGTCGAATGGATCCTCAATTTATTTTAATAATTTCTTCTTCGTTGTTGGGGTTGAGGGGGAGAAAACCACGGCGACCTGTTCTCCTGTTTTTAATTGCTGGCCTGCCAAGCACTTTCGCCCATTCGGGCATTGCAATGGTGCTACGAAGCCCAGATGATGCCCGAATGGGCGAAAGTGCTTGGCAGGCCAGCAATTAAAAACAGGAGAACAGGTCGCCGTGGTTTTCTCCCCCTCAACCCCAACAACGATGAACAAAAAAAAAACTAAAAATCCACGAGAAAAAAATTAATTAATTAAAAATTTTAAAAAAATAATAAAAAAATTCTTGATTAGAGGGGCTCGTTTCTGCTACATTGGAAAGTCATTCCATGGCTTCTTCAGGTAGAACCATCGGTTTCTTCGAAAGAAATACAGATATAATTATTCTGAGAAAACCTTGAGATTTACCCTCTGCCAATTATTCTGTATGTTTTAGTTAGCTTTCATGTTTCAATTTCCCCGACAAACCTGCGTCGTCTGTCGAATGCAGTAGACATGGAAAGTTTCCACGTTCGAGATCGTATTTTCGAAATATCGTGCAGCTTCAGGTTGGAACATTTTGCAAAATAAAAACACGCTCCTTCGGTCGTCATATTTGGGCCGAGACGATTGAAAGAGACGAACGAGGTCGAGCTAGAGCTTCTTGGCAAATACGTTGGTTGCTTTTCCTTTCAAATGACACCGCTTTTATTGAGACTGGCATTGCAGGTCGGCCAGACTCAATCTTCCATTCTCAAAAGCCCAGCCCACGCTAACGACCTAGACCAAAGGTGTAGATAGTGTACCTGGTAACTCGGAGAGAATTTCTCGAGCATCTGAGATCGTAATGCGAATTTCACGAGGTAAGTCGCGATCCGGAAGTCAAAACAAAATAGTATGGATTTTTTGTTACCTAAGAAAATTGACGAATCTTATATTTTATCATAGGGATAGCTAGGACTTGATTCTTCAGCTTTTTAGCGAGCATTTTCGCCTCTTTGGGCATCCCCAGGACAATTTAAAACCATTAGGTTTCCAAGGCCTTTCAGACACCCAATGGTTAGACTACTTTTATATTGGTTCTATTTCAGAATTCTGAGGGATATAATAAACAGCGGCGAGTCCCTTAGCTATTTTTTCCCTTCAACAAACAGTGCAGAGTCGTAGCGACTGGAAATTATGCAGTAATTCAATGTTGAAGACAATACAACGTGTTATGATGATAAATGAATGAAACAATTCGTTTCCAGAGAAAAAAATCAAATAATAATACACAAAATGGTAATCGTGTTTAAATTGATGATTGGTTAATTTGCGTTGTGAAAACTACCCTACTGAAAGAAGAACTTATGAAGCTATAAAAATCGTTCTATGCTCGTTGAAATGCTCGTCAAATATTCCCATGAGCTCAATCGGTTGGCAAATAATTTTGTAGCAATTTAGTAGTATTGTGCGTTATCTAAAATACGGAAAAGGCTAATTTTGCACATTCACTAGTAGAACATATTCTGAAAATTGCATTGAGCTTCATTCATTTTTCAAATAGATACGAGAATATTTTTTCATTTTTTTTTACAATTCAATAATAAACCATTAATGTTTAATCAAGGTTCTAGCCCAAATTTAATGTTTTACGTTTCAAGGCATGTAAAATCCAAACATCCAATAAAAAAAAATAAATAAATAAATAAACAAAAATAAAAAATGGGCACGTCCAATTTGGTTCTGCGACAAAAAATCTATAGAAACTGTTACCTTTTTCAGAAAAACGTTGGAAAAGTTTTCTTTTTCTTCTCATTTTCATCTCCTCATAACCCCCCAAAATCACCTTGAGGTAGCAATTTGGTTAAAGAATTGAGCCATTTTTAGACCAAGATTGACTTTTGGTGAATGTTTCAAGGATTTAGCTTTTAAAGTTTCGTCAGAAAAGTGTTGACATGCCTTGAAACGTAAAACATCAAAGTCGGAGGGATTAGATAAAATCTTTTATCATACGAGATAAATTTATCATTATATTATTATTATTATTATTATAATTCTTATTATTATTATTATTTTGTCCCCAAGTTCTCTTTCAACCCCGTTCCTAGCCACTTTGAACAAGTTTACTCTTCCAAAACAATGTTGATAATTGAGATGAGATAATACACGAACCATGAACCAAGCGGTAATTTACGTCCATCTAAGACACAGGACTTTCCAAAGTTAAGCGACTCCACTCTCCCCGATCTTCCGATAGTTATAGTTATTTCGCACGCCGTTAAACTATTCCTGGTACGCGATCGGGTCGGCCTAGTCTCGAAAGCTAAATTGGTCCGCTAGTTTCCTTACTAGCAGCATCACGATCGGCACGAAGGTTCTCCCTTTCCGAAATCACTTCACCGCACCACTTCATCCTCTTGGAAACTCAGCTGTCAATGTCAGGTAAGTACGAACCACTTCTCAACCTCGAACCTCTCCTTACATCCAACTTTCTTCGCCCTCCGTTCCCGTCGAATCCATCTTTCCCCTCGCGGAGCAAAGCCTAAAAAGGATCAGCAGCATCGTCTTTGCTCTTTGCCAAAGGTGCCCTGTCTTTTCCAATGCTCCTTAACAACGCACTCCGAGCGAAGCCCGTTTCAATTTTGCCATGTCGAAACAGGAAAGTTTTTACTCGTGTCTCATGTGAGCTAGAGTAGCGCGGTTATTGAAAAGTGGCTTCAGAGGAACTCAGACCGTTTCGAGGAATGCCGTTGAAAGGTGATAAATCATTGTCAAAGAAAACATCGGTTAAGGATGAATTTCGAGTGGATTATTTCCCATCAAAAGGTAGAAGTTTCGAGAACATGAATTCAACGGAATTGGTTAGAAAATGTTTCTTCAATATGATACTTTCAAGTGCTTTGGAAAATTATTATTATTATTTTTTTTTTTTTTTTTTTTTTAGAGGAGAGAGGCCCCAAAAATTCTCTATCTCAAGTTGTTGAAACAAGTGCTTTGGAAAATTATTATTATTATTTATTTATTTTTTTTCTAGAGGAGAGAGGCCCCAAAAATTCTCTATCTCAAGTTGTTGAAAAAACTATTTTTCTTCTAAGATGTTCACTCATCAACCGGCTTCTATTGATTTATTATTCAATAGTAAAACGTTGTAGTTGCTTGCAAAAAAAATTTTTTTGACATTTTTATGTCTTTGCTATGGCACACAACGTCATCTACTCGTTATTTTATTTCAATGGAGCGTACACGAGTCGCAAATTGCGATTCGGTGGACTGTAATAGTCGCACGGTTCGACGTCACACGAAGCGGCTAGAATAACTCTACCGCTACTTTCCGCCTGTTTGCGCTAATCGCAGTGCACTATTGGATGCACCACTTTCTTTACCCGCGCGGGGAAAATATTTCAAGGCTAAATGACTTTTATTAAACGGCCAACCGAAGTGAAAACGGTACCATCTGGTTCCAGACTGGCGTCGCCGTGTAAAGGATAATATAACCACTTTCATCCCGACCCGTTTCCGCTCTGTTGGGACGAAAAAAGCGAAGCGAATTCCCAGTAAAGAAAACGAGAAACGGTTCCACCGACTAGACGACATTCAACGGACGACATGTCGCGAGATGTCCGCAATTTCTCAGAATTCCGCCATTCTTTCACTTCGGTCGATCAGACTCGTCCGGATAAGCGAAATAAACCGACGCACCGGCTGAAGTGATGGTTATTCCAAGTGTAAAGCATATTCGAAACCAAATATACATATTTATTCATGAGACACGGGACGAGCCCAATTACAAAGAAGAAGAAAAAAAGAACAGGCAGTAAGTGTTAAAATCACGGCAAATTTATGTCAAAATCATCGCTAAAATAATCCTCAATAAAAACCAGTACATCCATATTTGAGTTGATAACAGGAATAACCGATTATAAAATCAAGAAGCTCGTACTAAGGGTGTAACATTATTACTGTTATTGAAAAACTAGCTAGGAGAACGCAGAAATTTAATTAAAAAACGCACGAATCAGGTTAATAATGGAGAAGTGCAGTATGTGAACTTAAAATAATGATACAAGCCAAGTTTTGTAAAATGGGAAATGATTTAGTGCTAAATTACAATACAAACTGATCACAAACCTTTGGTTCAAATCTTAAAAACTAAACTTTTGGATGATTACACAAGTCAGCGAAAAGTCATCCCGGAACGAAGATCATTTTCTATAAGTTTTCAACCTTATACTTCATATCCATATGATTGTTTTTATCCTTTGCTTAAAAATTTCCATTTCGAACGATTTTCATCGAATTTTTTGAACGTTATAATTTTCAAAAATTCCAAACTTCTATCTCGTGTTGCAGTTTCTTGTTAAAATAATTCTTCATATCTCGTATCTCGCCGTTTCAATTTCCCTTGGCGCAGTTCTGGTGAAACCATTTTTTCGGAAATGCCCTAAACCCTCGCGCACCATTAGCCCGTTTACTGAATCCGCAGAAAAACGTCTTGGATCGCGTAATTGAATCTGTCCCTACCATTTTATGCCTCCCTTGCTTTCTAGCGTCCGTCCCTTTTACTTTCAGAAACCGCCCCTAATTGCCATAATCACGCTTGGTCGTCGTCGCTAAGTGAAGGCCGAGCTAAAATGTCACTCGGACGACGGTGCCAGGAGGTTTCCAGCTCAAAATTATATTCTCCCTTCGACTTTTAATATCGCGTCAAATTTTGCGACGGACTGCAATGAAAGTCGAGCGAAAGGAAGAGACTAGGAGTCAATCAAGACTGCGGAAAAACTGTTTTCGCAGCATCGGAGATTATTCTTTCTTATAAATTAATTGAGAAGCCGTTAAAACAAAAAAAAAAAAAAAAAAAAAAAAAAAAAAAAAAAACACCGCAAGTCAACCATAGTAACCTCCCCCTTTTGAAGTCGGTTAAAATAGAACTAGTTTCAATTTCTTACTCCGTTGTTGTTATGTCGCATCGATAATTCTTCGCTGTTGAGATTGAGGGGGCATCATCATTGCCAAGCACTTTCGCCCCTTCGGGCATCATCAGGGCTTCGCAGCACCATTAGAAGGTATCCACGGCCTCATCTTGCCGTGCACGCAAGTTCAAAGACAGTTTTCCGTTTGTATTTCATCCCTCGGCGAATCCCGTCCAATTTTCCCTCCTCGTTTTTTCAAGGAAGGAAAATGTTATATCAAATATTTGAAGACCACGTTTAAACCATATCATGATAATATGTTGAAGTGAAATGCATACGAGGGTTAAAAAAAAAATAAATAAATAAATAAAAAAAAAAAAAGGAAAAAAGGAATACTGGGCCCAGTATATTTATCCCTTTTTTTTGTTCAAATTTCCCCATTTTCTAGTATAGGTTTCGCCCGAAACCACGTGAGACCTGGCAACACTGTTCTCTACCATTGTATGACGTGTTGTACTAAAAAGGACTATTGAAAAGCTCTAGTGTTTGTCCACATTTATTGCAGCGGTTTTTATATTTCTTTTTCTTCAAGAGCCCAAGCGGCATATTCTGAAGAACGCGGTGAGTAAAACGTTTGAATGGCAATATTAACGTGTTCCAATATTCCAACAGTTGCTAATTCTAATTTTACTCAATTTCTTTCGTGCAACACTATTGACACCGTGTGAAATAGCTGTGTGAAACATTACACCCCCTCATTGAACAATTCTCTTCCGATGAAATGCATGTATTTCTAGGTCAACCGTAAACGTTGTATTGGAGATGTTATCATCTACGTCTTCCTTTTTACCACATCTTGGGTGCCATAAAAACACCGCGACTCAATGCGCGGCATTGTGGTGGAATTCATCGGTTCTCGCCAGGTGTCGATGTAAGATCTTTCTCATAACTTCGTCTGTAAAGGGTCATATTTTCAAAGGGTGAGCTTAGTGTGCCGCGTGGGTGCTTGTGTCTCGGGATACCATGAACTGACATCCTTTGAGAGTTTCTGATCCATTTGCTCGTCTCGCAGAGACAAATAACCCAAGCTGAGGGCCACAATAGCTACAATATCGGTGACCTGAGAAGACGGAACGCTCGAAATATTTTTAGCCACCGGGTAAAAATAACAGGTACTATAACAAATTGAACTCGATGCGAAAATCGCTCCCGACTGAAATAGTTCGTTTTTCTATGGTAACGATTTTCAATGGTAATTTTTTTATTGAATCGGTTAAACCTCGAAATTCACGCTTAAACAAAGTTCGACATATCCGAAAAATTTTCCTTGTATTGTTTTGAGGAAAGCTTAAATTGATAGCTGAGCCGATTTTATAACAAATTTCACAATTTTATTTTCGGTTACTATTCCATACGCGGAAGTACTCTGTGATAGCGTCCCATTTCCTTAATATCCCAACCTTTCTCGTTAGAATCCCCTTTATTAACGCTTGATTTCCTTCCTTCCGCTCGTTTGAACCCGTCATGCGCTGGAAACGCTTTGAAAACGCGTCCCTCGCACCTGAACTAACTCGCATAATGGAGTGAACTTTGCGGACCCCAATTTACATAGCCAATGAAATGAAAGGTCACAGTGCGCCATTGGAGAGCGAGATGGACAATGTGTCCCGCTACAGAGCCAGTTGCATGTGAAATTAGACGACCGAATACGTGCGATTCAGGAAGCACTTCCGAGTACATTTGGGACGTCGAGATGCGATCGTAATTTACAATTATGTATAGCAGACGGTCGAGCAAACAAAATTCACTAGTTCTCTGGCTATTTCGACTGATTAAAGCCATCGGTGGCCATTAGATGAATAAGTCGAGCAATGGACATCAAAGAGTGGCAGAATTTCCTCTATCCTCTAACTAAGCTTTAATTTATTCCTCCTGGACTTAATTTTATTACGAACTAACCTGTCCAAAGCTATAGCGACGAGATGAAGGATCGAAGCTGTACAGCACAAGACATCTGATGATGTCCACATATCGCACAGCTCCGGTCCCAATGTCCATTGGCTGCTGACCTCATAAACGGCTGATAATGGCATTACAAGACAGGCGACGAGAAGGTCTGCCACGGCCAGCGAGAGGATCAAATAGTTGGCAACGTTTTGCAAATGTCGCTCAAGCAAAATTGCAGCGATGACGAACACGTTACCTGCAACAGAATAACATGCTATTACATAGTTCAAAAGTCCCCAATAACTCGTCAATTTCAACGATTGAATATGTTGTAACCCAACGGCCAATGGCCGAAAAATTTCGCTCCGAGGACTGAGCGAATGGAAATGTTCAAACCTAGAACTGGGCAAACTAAAAGTGCTCAATCCTGAGAATGATCATTCTTGAAATGCTTACATCGTAACTCTTCAGTTTCACATCAAATTAAGTTTTGATTTATTATTCAATAATAAACCATTTTAATCGCCCAAGAAAAAAAATTTCCTAACCCTCTTCAAAATTTGATGTTTTACGTTTCAAGGCATGTAGAACCCAAATATCCAATAAAAAATTCTCTCTTCAATTCAATCTTCGTCTAAAAATGGTTCAATTCTTCAATCACATTGCTAGCTCGATTTTAAGGGTATTTTGAGGGGTTTTGAGTGGGAGAAAATTCATATTTTCCAACGTTTTCCAGAAAACGATGTATTTGGTATCAATTTCTATAGATTTTTGGACGCTGAATCGAATGAGACCATTGTGAATTCGATAGCTTTATTGTTTCTCGAGTTATCGCATCTTTTGTGTCGAATTTGGGAGATTTTCAGAAATTTGGCATGAGGGTACATCTCGAGAGTTCTTGGAGCTATAAGAATTGTTCTATACTCAATGGAATGGTCCTCTAACACTCTCTCCAATGGTACCGTTAGGCAAAAAATTCAGCTTTTAATGTGGCAATTAGAGAAAAATAAGAATGATTAAAATTAAAATAGTTTCTAAGGAGTTTTCCCCTATAATTACCAATCGACCAAAAGATCGGTTTTCAACCGAAAGGTCAACGCCTCTTCCGATTTACGAGTTGCCGGGGAATTTTCCAGTCTGTGAATTTGTCTCTAGTTTGCGAAAAACTATTTCTTTCCCGTCACGTCCATTCGACCAGACATCTTTGACACTTATACTATAAAATACCATCTCCTTTTAAACTTTGGCCTATCTGATTCGTATTACAGAAAAGAAGTCGCGACGGGGAAAAAACAACTTGAAATATAATAAGAGCTTCATCGACAACGGTCGTAAGTTGTGACCTGTGTTATACGACAATAACTTTGCGAGAAATGTTTGCGCCTCTTTCTTTCCTATCTGTTCCCATCTCCATACAACTGAAGGAGTCTAGGGAAAGCAGAACAACAATGTGAGAAAGAGCCGACCGAAGAAAGTTCAGCCGGGAACCCTCATTCTTTTTCCATATCGCTGCTCGGCAGTGGGAAGGCGCTAACGCAACGTCTTTGTGGATAAAGAAAACCTGATGACGTCAGATATGTTCGGGAGGCCATTGTCTCAACAACAATAGCGCCCCAGATCAGTCGCTTTCTCGCTGTTAAAAGAAACTTTTCCCAGTCGATTCTCATTCAATTGCTAGAAAGGCTAAGAAGAAAACTACTGACGCTGAAGAACTAAACGTTATACCAGCCTTGAGGTGGGAACATTCAGATCGTTCATATTTAGAACACCTTCGATGAGAAATATTAGTTTTTAGTACGCTTACAGCTTTGTCAAAATGAAATCAATTTCGAAGAGTCTTTTTACATCTATGATTACGTCGTAAGTGGAAAAATGGTGATCGTCAGGTAACTCTCAGTATTTCCGAGATAAATAATCGTTCGGAATTTTTTTTCTTCGAATTTTGATTTTCAGTGCTGTATCATAATTTTTTGGATTTTCAGGTCTTGAAATATTAGAAGTGAGAAGATGAAGATGAAATGTGAGAAGATTAAGATTTTTGGTTTATTATTCAATTAAAAAACCATATTAATCGCCCAAGACAAAAATTGTCTAACCCCCTCAAAATTTGATGTTTTACTTTTCAAGGCATGTAGAATCGGAATCTTCAATAAAAATAAATTATATAATATAATATAATTATATAAATTTTTTTCGAATTTTGATTTTTAGTGCTGTATCATAATTTTTTGGATTTTCGGGTCTTGAAATATTAGCTACGGTGAGCAGATGAAGATTTTTGGTTTATTATTCAATTAAAAAACCATATTAATCGCCCAAGACAAAAATTGTCAAACCCCCTCAAAATTTGACGTTTTACTTTTCAAGGCATGTAGAATCGGAATCTTCAATAAAAAAAAAAATTGACCATTCACCCTACCCCGTCAACTTTTCTGGCGAAACTATATTAGTTAATTCCTTAAAAATTTTCACCAACAATCCATCTTGGTCTGACAATGGCACAATTCTTTAACCACCAAATCGCCACCCTCAATTATGAGGGAATCTTTTAATGGTTCTTAAGAGAGAAAATCCTATTTTCAAACCTTTTTCCTGGAAAAACGGTTTTGTTGGTACCGTTTTCTATAGATTTTCGGACGCTGAATCGAACGAGTCAGTAGCTTTAATCGTTCCCAAGTCATCGCAGCTTTCGTGTGGAATTTTCCAGTTTTTCCGAAGTTTTTCATTACTCGTGAATTATTTGAGTAATAAAAATCGTTCTATACTCGTTTGAATTATCGTCAAACACTCTCACGCTGTATCGCTCAGAAAATATTTTAATTTTTCATTTTAAAATTAAGAGAAAAAAAAATACCATAGCTGCTACGGAGTTTTCTTATAGTTTCTGTTTTTGAGTTGAAACATTCACAAATGTTCGGAATAGTTGTCACAATTGAAGCGAACCACTGCACTATCATTTGCAGTGTCTTTCAGTTGGAGTAGCCATTTTGCACTGACAGACGTCTTAAAGTCAGTCAATTTCACGCAAAAATGAAAATATCTGTTGTTTTTTTTTGCAGTCAATTTTGTCTGTACAATTCGGCTGAATTAGAAAATTGAGCATATATTAATCGACGCGTAATTTAATGTTCTTTAACTCTGTGTAGACTAACATTTTTAGTGAGATGCTTCGTTCAGAAGATGATCGGAAATAACTGTAAAAAAAAAAAATCCCGCAAGACGACCATAGTAACCTCCTCCTTGTTTGAAGTCGGTTAAAAAGTCCGAAAATTTCGAATTATTTTGCGTTCCTCGGCCTGATGCCGATTAGCACAGATCTTTCCGAATCGAGTTAAACGCCTCATAAAACAAAAAATTAAGTTAATACATTCCTAGCGAATGAGTTGACAAATTTTCAACTTTTTAACACTACAAGGCGAGGCGAATAATTCAATAAAGAGCAAAAATCGCTTTGAGTTCAATGTCAGCTATTATTATGCACTCTTTGGAACGCCGTTAGAATATCCCTTAATAATATGGCTTTTATCGCCTGCTAAAATTGAGCAACACATTTTAAATCGCAGAATTTCACCATCCATTATTGCCAATATTGTAAAGCTGTCTCTTGCTAGGAGCGTTCCATATTCGAGTATCAGCCGAACAGTTTATTGCGGTTGACAGATATGAGCGATTGGGGCTCTTTGATCTTCGGGACAGGACTGTAGAAGCAAAGCCGAAGGGATATTGATTTGATGGTCAATCTGTCCCTCCCTTGAGGTGAGAATTTTTTCCTCCGGACGTCCTGAATATAAAGTATTGACGCAAATGAAATATTCATGAAGAATGAGGTTATTGAGTCAGTATCTCGGCTCGTTCGATTTCCATATCAACTCAGAATCCGCCTATCGGTTTCAAGAGGGATTGGTATGGAGATTTCAACACAAAATCGCTTTAATTATTTTTCGTCAACTTCCAGGTGGACGTGCTCTTATGAGAGTTTCAAACACAAGTAACTTTCTCTGCAACAGCTGCAATGAATAAAATGAACAGCTGCGCTGAGCTGTAAAATACTCGATAAATACTGGCTGGTTTTATATTTCGTTTATACCTTTCATATCTCACGTTCCGAGCGATCGTTTTTGGAATATGCCGAGAGCAATAATTTACAGAGATGCGAACTTTTCATCAGTAAAACATATATATAAACTTTTCCTCCGCAGACCTTTACACGTGGGCCATTACATGTGCTTTCATCGCTTCCGATCCATTCGGCAGCTAACGGCGGTCAGAGGCGTCCTTTTCATCTCCTCCAATCGGAGAGCGAAAGGAAACAACTGATTGCTTTCAACAGACCCACACCTCGAATGGACAAGGAATCCCAGGCGAGATCCGCACCGCATTCGAGATCCTCGTTCGACCTAGGATGATCGGACTCAAGCTGTACGAAGGCAAGATTGGAATTCCAATTCTACTCAGGCTGTTCCAAAGGTCGCCATTTATTTCCACAACAATAATAAAACCTTCGACAATCAACTTCCGCGAAGCGACTGCCGCGTTCCTTATGGACGATTGTTAAACGTCTATATATCGTGTATAGTTGCTGATCGAATTTAAAAGCCTGAAGGAAAAACTGATGAAGCCATTCGAGGTATCTCAAAGATGAACGCTTGCGTAGCTTGCATTTTACGTTTGCTATCGCTGATATGATTTTTTTGAAGTTGTACTGGAGAAAAAGTTTGGTCATTTAATCGCATTTCATTCCTCAGCCAAGCGGTTTCACCCATTCGGGCATCCTCAGGCCGTCTCGAACCTCTAAAATCCAAGAATAGGTGAGAAACTTTTGAGATTTTTAGATAAGAAGATTTTAGATGAGAAACATTTTTAAGAGAATATTAAGAATAGGGGAGGAGAAGGGAAAGACGCACTTCAAGTAATGGGTCAATGGAAAAATTCATTCGGAGGCGTTTTTTGAGGTGTTTTCTACACTGCATGACATCTAATTATCGCTAGTAGTGTATGGGAACAAAAAAAATTGTGTCGTCTTCTATCTGAGAGTCGAAATGCTTCTCATCCTTCAGAGAGCAAACTCAAGCTCACCCACCACATCACGAGCTATGCTAATTGCGGGGGTTATTTATGCACGCGTATCAGAACAATCTTTATTCTATACCAATTACATAATATCCGACAAGAGTAATCAGCAGAATGTAAGAATGCTTAAATAAAAATAAAAATACAACATTAAAAAAAAACAATGTATGTATGATTTGGGCTCGTTTGTAAATGAACAAATAAATAAATAAAAAGCTAATAATCAACGATTAGGATTTTAAATTCAGTAAGGCTCTCAATGCCTGACGTTTGCCTGACATCAAAAAATGCTACCGAAGTTCGAATCAGAATTCGGTAGACGTCGGCGAAACATCGACTTTTCCAAAGGTGTAAAAGGATTCGAAGCAAGATTATTTAGATCGGCTTTGCCCCACCTTATTCTTCCAAGGTGAAAGGATTTCCATCTCATAAAAATTCAGATCATACTTCGCTTATGGGTCGAACGAGTGGAAAACGGCCACGTCAGATAATTCTTCCGTTTTATTTTCGTGCAGAACTATATTCGAATTACCGGGGCTGAGGTTTTCTGCCCACGGCGATGTTTACAGGCCCAAGTCACGCAACAGGGAATTATTCCAATGGAAGAGAAGATATATTCGATAAGTGGAAATTACAGGTTAGGAACGATGGATAATTTATTTCTTGTAGATTTCGCTCGAGCCAAAAATAGGAGCGATGAACGATCGAAAATTGGAACAAAGAATTGGTGATGCGATTTCAGGGTTAAGAAACTTTTTAATGCCGATTCGCCCGAGTAGTTACGAAGAGTGAACTCTAAAAACGGTCACAAAATTTTCATGAACGAGCGTGAAAAACATCGAAACTGGAAAGTAAAGAATTGACCAGAAGAAAATGTCCATCTTAATTGTTAGGTGTTGAAGGGGAAAATCAAGTCCGCCGATTCTCCGAGTTTGGTTTTTATTCAACAATACACGATAGTAATAACTAAAGAAAAAAAATTGCCAACTCCGAAAATTTGATGTTTTGCGTTTCAAGGAATGTAAAATCCGAATATCCAATTGGTTTATTATTCCTTTGCTACAATGATGATAATTACCATTCGTGATGGTAACTAGTTCGAACATTTGTGAACATTTCCACCTAATAACAGATTAGTAACTACAAGAAAAACCTCCTTAACATTTATAGTTTTTCTAATAATTTTTATATTTCTTAATTTTCACATTAAAAGCTAAATTATTCGCCCAACTTTACATCTGAAAAGAGTGTTTGACAACTATTCCAACGAATATAGAACGGCTTTTATAGCTCCAGAAGTTCTCGAGTTATATTCTCATGCCTAATTTCTGAAAATATCAACAATTCTGCACGAAAGCTGCGATAACTCGAGAACCATTAAAAATATTTTCTCCGTTATGGCACCATTTAAATCAGTGGTCAACAATTTTATTATCAAATCTATCGTCGCTATAAGTTCCAGGCCGTCTCCTTTCATTCAACAGCAAAAGGCCAGTACTTGAATTAAAACGCGAAAGGCCTTCCATGTCGTGTATTGAACTTTCCGTTTTATTTATCAAAAAAAAAGGGGAATTGTGTGCGAAAGCTCTTCCTTTTAACTAGTTATTTGATTTGGCGACAGAAACATTGAAAAAATGTCTTGACTCGGGAGAGCGCGAAATTAAGAATACACTCGGCGTAAAATCTCTCGAAAATCTGATTTTTTTTTTTTTTTTAAGTAGGTAGGTAACCAATCCGTTGCCACAGACATCACAAATGAGTTGAAATGAAATGAAATTTTGTTTATTGTACAACCGTAAGGTATTACAAAGACACAAATGAGTTTACCAGTTGTTGACCACTGAAGGTGTTTGTGCATTTACAGCACGTGATGCCACATATTTAACAACTTTTTCGATCGTCAATTTTGTCGACAATTACCAAAATATTCCTCTTTTTTCTCTTATATCAATGATTGTCTTTTGAGATGAAATATTTCATTTTAAAAGACAATCATTCCTAAATCGTTTAAAATGAACTATTTCATTTTAAAAGATTTAGGAACCTTAGACTCGTCCACTCCTATAGTAGAACTGAAAAAGTTACAATTTTTCTTGATCGCCAAACAATGTTCGGTTTATTTCCCTTATATAAAAATCGCTTGGTTTTTGTGAGAGTCTGGATTAGATTACCAGCCAGAAGGATCTCTGGCCTAAAATAACTAGGTACTCATAATATGATTCGCGAACAGTTGGAAAAAACGTATAATTCCGACAACGGATAAAAATGAAAACAAATGAGGGCGTTAGGGGAAGTTTTGAAATTTCTCATTTTTCGTCTATTTCAATGTCCGGCCAAACAAAAGGAGAAACAATTAACATATTTTGTCTGACGTCACTGTATTCAAAACAGTCGTTAATAATACAGCTGAAAATTACCACTTTAGCTCGGGGAATAATATTTCCCAAAGCCCTACAAACGACACGGTGACGGCTCCGCCGAGGCCGAATATACTTTTCCCTAAGGAGAACCCGCGAGCTCTAAAAGAGAAACGGTCGCTGGAGTTCGGTAACTTTCCTGAGCAACTTTAGCCCTGCCGCTTTATCCGTCATTCTAAACTCTATAAAACCTGAGGACTTTCAATGCGACGCCTCGGAAACGAAACTGTGATGGATAGCAGTTTAAACACGACCACGCAACGACTGTTCGGACGAAGCTTAGAAGTGTTGCGTTGGACGATAGGCCCTAAGAGTTGGCGGTAACGGAGAAAAAGCCTTGAAAGAGGCGGAAAGTTTGCTGCCGTCTTTCTCGTTCTCGCGAGTGCCATTAGAGCGCGAAAGAAAGTAAGGAGTTGTGAATGGGTATTTTTAAACGCCGTTTTGTCGACAATTCGACTTCGGAAATGACGAATGGAACCAGTGATTCGATACGCGCACGTTCTTTCCTTCTGCTAATCGCTAAATGGGATTCTCTTCAAAATTATTCGCACTAGTGGGCTTTAGGAAGCAATGAAAATCGGCGAATTATCCGTACGTGGAAAACAGCTTCTTAATCGCGATTTTGAAAAATTCATCTCATGATGGAAAAGGAAGGCATTTCGCCATGGGATGTTCAATTTATTTTTAATCCCACCCCCCAGCGTAAGTTTGTACTTAAAGGGGAAGAGAGCATAATTATTGTCCTTGTAATTTGTTTGTTGTACTGTCTTGTAATTTAATAAATATATGCATTTAAAAAAAAAAAAAAATTAATTAATTAGCCGCAACTATGCAAGCGTTGCTAAGAGCACTTCACCAAACTGAGATTACTTTGATTTCCTTTTCATCTTGAAATTCCGAACATTACAGTTTATTGAACTCCCCCCCTAAACGGACGTAAAAAAAGTTAAAATTTTAACAAAAGTGCACTAACGGAAATCTTTCTAAACTGAGTCGAAAAATCACCTGAATTGTAGAAAAAATTACCTAATTACAAATACTGCAAAGTCACAACAAATAACCGACAAAACGTTGATTAGATCGAATGCTGGGCTTTATAAAAAATATAATTCGGATTTTGACAACAAAAAAAAATAATAAAATAAAATAAAAAAAGCAAAGTAGCCTGGAATTAGGTTATTGGCGTGGAGAGGAAGGCATGTTGGAATCGAGAACTTTTATCATGGATATTGGTCTAACTAGCAAAGTAGATTCAACAATCAACAACGCTGCTTTGAGGTGTATCGAACTTGGTTGAGGTCGCTCCCTTCTTAATGTGCCCTAAATTATCTTCCATGGCAGCTATGTATGCTGGTGAACCTATTTATTTCGAACAAAAGACTCAAATACCAACGAAAAAGGAAATATTTCGAGCGTTTCACGTGACAGTTGGAGGCATCATCTTTGACGATATTACAACACCTGTGCCTCCCTTTCACAGGTGAGTGGACGACATTTTATACGAAAAGTAAGGGATTGCCTGTGTTGGGTATTCAGGTGTCTTCTGATAATAATTAATTAATTAAAATTAAATAAACAAGGTGCTTAACCTTGGATTTTCGTCCAATTGGGAAGTATCCCGTCGTGGACGTCGTCAGCCTTTCCCCACAGGAGAATCAGAAGATTATCAAGCACCCATTATTAATTTCTCTGACGATTTCGCTCGTGGCTACTCATTTCCTCACCCCCCTGAGTGAGGAGGACGAAGGGTCGGGCCAAACATGAGTGTGACCCCAGCCGGATTCGAACCCGGCGCCACCGTGTAGAGAGCTAACGCTCCATACCACTACACCACGGGTGGTCCCTCTTGATAATAATGAAACCGCCAAATCAGCTCGAAAATATATTATCTTACAGCCCAGAAAACCGACTCAAGATGTACTTTGTCTTCCCAAAATTTAAAACTGACCAATGCTTCCGCCGCTTCAGCAACGAGTGAAAATCGACCGATTTTCTAAGCTGGCATCTGCTGACTGATCGAACCAAATTATGCTAGCGTTGAATTCATCCTGAATACTAAGCATGAATTTTCAAGTTCATCCAGCGATCTTTGTCAAGTCAGAGAACACGGTTACCCTTATTTATCACGTCGACGGAGGTAGCATGAATATAAACGAAACCTAAGCGTCCGAACTCGCAGAAGAGCCAATATCTCTCGTTCGTCACCGGATGATTTGTCAAATTTCTAGGCAACGCTCGGTCGACCGTATCCGGGCTTCAATCAAGGTCACTTCGTCTATGCAAAATACGAAGGTCTTTGCGTTGTGCCCGTTGATTACTGGAATCGCTTGTCTAAAGCAGGCTATGCTAAATCAAGTAGATCTTATAAAGCAAAACTGAACTCGGCCGTGGAAAATTTCTTTTCGCTGGATCTCTTTAGCGATACGTAACCGTTTAGCAGCTCTCACAGCCGTAAAGAGCAACGCTGTGGATTGCTTTGACTCTTTTCGGCTAATACAAATATTTAAGACCCTAGCAAACTGTGAGATGATGCTTTCGAAGCGAGAGGAAAGATGATTATAAAAGGTGACTCATTGCGAGTTTCACTTACAAATAAATATAAACAAACACAGTTGGGATGAGCAGATAAAAAACAAACGCCCCAAGAACTGCCCAGTGTTTAAGAGGAAAATGATAAATAAATTATCGAAGGAAATCCCGAATTGAGCGAATAGAAATAAAACTACTGTTTGCAGGGTTTTTAGAAAACACTGATGAAGTCTTTAAAAAATTGTGAAAGCTAAGGCGTGGGACGTCCTCGTTTCAGCTCTTTGCCGGTTGAAAACCGTAGGAAAACCTATTGTTTCCACCGCCCTTTTATCCGCTGTTGTTCTAACCCTATTTTTTATACTGTACTTCCTCTTTCAAACGCGAGGGCTTCCAAAAAAAGAGCACTTTCTTCCGAAGCTATCCTCACAACGCCATCTTTTACTTCTCGTCTTACGGGCAACGCGATGAAACAAACCCGTTACCGCTCGGGGAAATTGTGAAAGCCTTCGGCTGAAAAGTGCCCTTCTCTTATAATGACGTCATTGCGCCCGGAAAATCGGCCAGCTTTCGAACAATGACAGCGAAACGCGGGAGGTTTATCAGCCAGAAGGGATTTTTTTTTACCGAGCTACCAAAAAAGTTTCGACCTGTTTCACTTCGCCTAGTCGTCACGAAAGCAGTAAAATCCTTTTTATAACCTATTAGCTTCATACTCGGGCGATCTATAAGGTGTTGATAAAGTTTGATTTTTATAACAACCTTGAAAGGCTGAACCGTTTTTCTAACGCTTTTATAACCCAATAAATTGAGGTAAAGTGAATAAAGTTGATTGGATCATGTTTGATAGCGTTATTTTTCAAAACGTGAGTCAGAAAATCATCAGATAAAAAACGCTGCAAATGATCGTACAGTGATTTATTATGCTTTCGCTTCAATAATTATTTAAGATCATCCATTAGTGATGGTAATTATTCTGAACATTATTTGTGAACGTTCCCACCGAAAAACAGATGGTAACTATAGGGGAAAACTCCGTAGCAACTATTGTAATTTTAATCATTTTTATTTTTCCTAATTTTCAATCAAAATCGGAATTTTTCGCCTTACGGTATAGTTGAAGAGAGTGTTCGACGAGCATTTCAACGAGTATAGAACGATTTTTATAAGTCCAAGAACTCTCGAGTTATACCCTCATGCAAAATTTCCAAAAATCTCCTAAATTCGACACAGAAGTTGCAATAACTCGAGAACCAGTAAAGCTACCGATCCCGCGATGGTCTCATTCGATTCAGCGTCCAAAAATCTATAGAATTTGATACCAAATACACATTTTTTTTAAACCTTGGAAATTAAGAATTTTCTCCTCATCAAAACCCCCCAAAAATACTCTTAAAATTGAGCTAGCGAGGTAATTCAAGAATTAGGCCGTTGTGAGAACGAGATTGATTTTTGATGAAAATATCAAGAATGTAGCTATTATAGTTTGGCCGGAAAAGTGTTGACATTGGATGGAGAGAATTTTTTTTATTGGATATTCGGATTCTACATGCCTTGAAACGTAAAACATTAAATTTTGAGTGGGTTAGAAAAATTTTTTTCTTGGACGATTACAATGGTTTATTATTTAATAATAAACCAATACGCGGATCTTTCGCTCGAGTAGCGTATGATCCACCTGATAGGATCTCCGTCCCCAAATGAGATGAAAAAGGAAATTTTCTTCATATTTTCCTTATTAAGCTTTTTATATTGACCATGTCGTATCTCCCGCTAATGGTTGCAGGTCCAGGCAGGTTGAGAGCCATAATTCCCTCGAATGAACCGCGAGACTACAAAATCCACCACAATAATAGCTCACTTTTATACAATTAATACCATATTTATTCATCTATTTTTTAAAATTTAATTAGGGAAATTATCAATTATCCGATCATTCATTTAATCTCCAATTATTGATTTTATTTATCCATCGAATTCAAATTTTATTTTTCATTTATTTATTTTTTTGTTCAATTAAATTATAATACTCTCTTGCCACATACAGGACGAAGACGGCGGCGTTTTTTTCGGCCAACACGGACGTTCACGTTACTGTCCAGATACAAGTAAGAGAATAATAAATATTTATAAAAATGTGATCACGTGAAGGTTAAAAGGTAGTAAAAAAATGACAATGTACATTATAAATGGTCCCTAATGATAAACGAAACGACGAAACGAAATTAAACGACTTAAATGAGAGAGCGTTGCTATATAGCTCTCATCCTAACGCACGACCTTATAAATTTTTATTACTTCGTCGTCTTTCCAATTCGTCGCGTTCTTTTTTTTTTTTAATTAGTAACTATACAAAATTTGATGCCTACATGTCGCTGAATAGAGCTTACTTCACGATGTTTCATTAAGCGTATCATTTCAATTTTAAGTGAAAGTCTCATCTGTTTTTTCATATTTATGTTTTATGGAAACATTTATGACGGTCACTATTTGGCATGAAAATCATCCGTACTTGTGCCGTTTTATAGCCCAGTTTTTACCCCTTGGGAAATTAGCGTGTATTAAAAGACGGAGAGACTCGCTGTCGGGAAAGTCTGCATAAAAATGTTGATGGCATTCAATGCATTATAACGTAAGCGAATGAACATTCGACTGAAGAAGCTTGAAAAGACCCTTAGACGCCGTACGTACGTAAAGAATTTTCGTTGGAACCCTTGATGTTTTCCTGAACCTTATCAATTATTCATTTGCCGTTTGTCCCTCTTTTGGAGCCAGCTGAGTTGGATTTTTTTTTACGGGACTCCGTTTATTTATTTATTTTCTTTTTTTTCTTTTTTGATGCGTCTGACATTTTTTCCCTTAAGAGTTTATCCGTAGTAATGCTTCTTATAAAACATGTAAATATTCTGAGACAATCAAGGTCATATCGGTTTTAGGTAGTATGGAAATTTGGGGTAATTATTGTCTATTGATGATTTATCATCTGACAACGTTCAGTACTTCAATAGATAAAACTTTTCGATTTTCTTGTTAATTTTTATAGTTAGTTTTATTATGTATTAAATTTTTTATTGATATATTTTTATATTATTCTATTCATTTTGTAAGCCAAAAATTTGACGTAAACTAAAAAAAAAAAAAATCTTTGAAATGGGTTTCCTCGTTTGGTTCCACATTCAACTCTCATTGCGAATCGCGCTTGTGATTTAACTGATGTTTCCTTCTCGCGAGAATACTTGTTTAAAAATGCTTGATCGTCGCTAGCACTTGAATTACATCCCTCCGACGCCTTGGAGCCGATAGTGATTTATGCCTTTGGCTTCTCAAAGGAATCCTCATCGATCCCGGATGGCAAACAGATTGCCTTGAGAGTGCTCCTGCCTACGACGGCAAATCTGCGCTCGGCAGGGGCACATTTGTAGGCGAAAAGCAACAATCGACATCTCTGAAAGCAGTGCGGTTTAGTTCGGGCGAATCGATTTGTCATTGTGCGAAGTTGTTTCTTTTACTACGCTCTATCGTAAATCCGAAATGGGAAGAGTGTGACGTCAAGGTTCGGTTCGATCGAGCAAGCATGGGATTTATGAGAAAAAGTAGTTCTTAACATGAAGTTGTATGAACTCTATAAATGATACTCTCTTTAGTAATTCCTGTCAAGTTTCAAGACCATGTTGGTCTTACGAAGAACCTAAACAAGACGGGCTTCATCGTGGAGCATAATAATAATGATATCTGGCAGAAAATGCTCAAATTTATGAATAAACAAGGAAAAAATTTCCGCCCGAATCTTTTGGGTTCAAAAATGATACTATGGTCGTTTGTAGAAAAAAAATTCTTAGAAGACTCAATATTCATTATTCAAACAAAAGCGGGAAACATCTTGAGGCCAGTGTTGCCAAGTGCCGTCCTGGAATCCCTTCTAAACCGAGTCAAAAAATCCCCTGATTTGAGATAAATTCTCCTGAAAAATTTCCCAAACTCTGCAAAGACACAAAAAATATCCAGCAAAACATGAAAAATTTGATCACATTCTGGGTCTCATAAGAAATATATAAAATGACTCTGATGAGAAAACAAAAGCAGCTTTTGATATGGTTAATCATTGAGCCATGTTGAAAGTTGAAATTGATAAGTATGAATATTGACCCAACCATCGTGTAGGTATGATAATCAATAACTCTTCTTTGACGATTGTCCTACTTGGTTGAATTCGTTCCCATCTTAATTTGTTCTGGTTATCTTCCATGACAGCTAAAGTGCTATGTTGATAGGTGGACCAGTTTATTTCTAACAAAATATTACTGAATTACCTACAAAAAAGGAAAACTTTCTTCAAAAAATATAAATGAAATCTCCTAAATAATTCTTCTCGCTAAATTTTCCCCAATGAGAATAAAATCCCCTGTAACTCTGAGGAAATACCCTGACTCGGCCATACTGCTTCAAACATCCATGGAACCTTCCCTCTCATCTCAGTGTCTTCGTGCATACGGCCATGCATGACATATTTGTAAATTTAGCTAAAGTCTAGCTAGGAAAATTTGCTGAAAATAACTCTATAGGTGCAAAAAATTGCTCACCTAACGTTAAGCCAAATTATGCTTTTAATCGGTAAGGTTGTTAGAGAAATTTTTTGCTTCACTCGCGTTCCATTCTTGGTACAAGACAACAGCGGTGTTGCAAAACACTGGCTGCTCAGAAGCAACAAGCGAGTGCTGACGCACAGGTTTTGTTTTTCTTAAAAGTTTTTCATGTCCAAGAGACAGCAATATCAGTTTTATAATTTTGAATTATTATTCAATAATAAATCATTGTAACTGCGAAAACAAAAAACATTTCTAACCTCTCTCAAAATTGGATGTTTTATGTTTCAAGGCATGAAGAATTTGTACATCAAATGAATAAAAGTTCTATCCGTCCGCCGTCTGATAATACTTTTGCTGAACCCCGTGCTTTTTTTTATTTTTGAGGGGTTTTTAAGGGGGAGAAAATTCGTAATTTTCAAGGTTTTCCAAACAACGATTTGTTACGTACCGTTTCCAATTGAATTTTGGTTTAGTATTCAATATTTTCGATAGCTTTAATGGTTCTCGAGTTGTCGCAGCTTTTATGAGCAATTCTCGCGATTTGGAGATATTTGGTAAGATGGCAAAGCTCGATTATTTGTGGAGCTGGGAAAATCGGTCATATTCGTTGGAGAGCTCTTCCAACACTATCTTTAGGTGTATCAGCAGGCAATTATTTTATTTTAAATAGAATATTTTTTAGAAAAATAAAATAAATTATATTACAAAAGTTGCCATTAGAGCCTGGCTTATAACGAAAAAATGTCACTTCAAATGGAAAAAATGTTTGTCCCATTCATATCCGTCAAAGTTTAATGTGGAGAGCCGTCTCGAATAGAAGCATTATGTTTCCTATGAAAAACAAAGGCGACAAAATCTCTCAGTTTACTCTTGATAGGAAAAAAGCCCCGTTAGCAGGTCAAATTGGCTCTGTAAGGCAAAGCAAATTTATTTCGTCTTTTGAATAAATGAGGATTTCACACCGTGCAAAACTCCCTTCGGTTCGCAGCAACGAAAGACAGGTCGCTCATTAGCATTGGGCCATTAGGGAGAGGCTTAGAGATGGAAGGGAACACCTGGTCGGCTGAGAATTCATCGCCTTATGCTAAGTTCTCATTGTTGCAGAGTGGTGCGGAAATATTCCACTAGGGATTTTCATGCATTAGTTAAGTATCGATTAATAATTAAAAAACTGTCCGAAGTTTGAACAAATAGGAAGGTGAAAATCGCAACTCTCATCGAATAAGGTAACGACTCAAAAAAGCTGATATTTGGGAAATCACGTTCAAAGTTTCCCGCCTTCACTAATGATCGCATTCCCAAGGCAACATGTTGAAAGGTTGTGGTTCTTGCGAAGACGGCTTCAGAAAAATAATGATCTAACAACTCATGGAAGCAATTTTTTTTTTTTTTTTTTTTTTTTTTTTGCCAGTGTGGGACGAGGGGTGATTTTTTTCTCAAACTTCCACGGTTTTCGGAGTGTTCCCCTTTTTGAATGGACAATGTCGTACACTTCAGAGACGTTGTCCGTGAAGTAAGGGAATCAGTCAGAATTACTGCAACGCCGTACATAGAAAAGTAGTATATCACAAATTCAATTTTTTTTTCTTTCTATATAAAAACTGCACAACCATGATGAAGAGAGGTATACGATTGATTGAGCAACTGGCCGGTTAGAATTTGGTGGAAAAATAGGGTATGCTCAGAATTTAAGGCCACCGGCTGAAAAAATCTTAGAATTTCGATTTTCGACCTTGAAAATTTTGAAAAATTCGAAATGTAAGAAGAAACGTTGTTTTGGGAAGAAGTCGACTTCACGGAATTTCGTCTTTCGGGCAAACTAGCTGTCAAACTATTAGGTTTCACATATACTAAGTAAATTGAAAAGTTGTAGCCAGTTAAATTTCCTTCAAGGGGTTATGAAGGGGAGACAATTCGAAATTTCTATCGTTTTTCAGATAAAAGTGGAATATATCTCGAAAACAAAAAAATTATCAATTTTATTTTTTTTTATTTTTAATCGATTCTAAATTAAATTTTCTCAATTTGCTTACACAGAACCTATTGTTTCAAAATTCGCGAACGCGATGAAAACAATCTGAAGTTAAAACTCCAAAAGTATGAAAATCGAAAAATTTTTATCAATCGTTAGAATTTGATTGTTTTCACTTCGAATTCGAATTCTACGTTTAATTTCCTGTAAGAATGAGTAATATAGTAATATTGAACTGTACTTTAATTATTTGCAACGAATTTTCAAAGTTGAAAAACATCGCAACGGTGTATTACTAAATCTGGAAAAGCCAATAGTTGTCGTAAAATTTCCTTCGTTTTGACGTCAAATTCGGATTCAGCGTTAAATTTCCTATAAGAAAAGCTTGCAAAAACGCTTAAAAACAAACATTTAATTTTTCACTCTTACTCTAGCTCGTAATTTCGGCCGGTGAATAACTCGATTTACGGAAAATAATTTCTCTGGCTCTGTTTAAATTTTTTTCGCCAAATTTTTTGCTATGTACGTATGCAAGACGTTCAAATGAAGACTCCTGCATAATAAAAAAATTGATTCAAATCAATTTTGACCCCGAAAAGCACGGATAGAGGTCGATTTTCGAGCTTTCAAAAACAGATTTTTTCGGACCTCTTGCGGATTTTTCCGAGAATTGAAAAAAATCACAAAAATACATCTTGGTAAGGTACAACTTTCCTGAAAATTTCAGATTTTTATCTCAATTGAGAGAGGAGTAAAAATTCGTTAACTGGTCGGTTCACAAAAATCGCAGGGGTTGGCCTTAGATTTTTCGTGAAAATTTTTTTGGTTTCGATTTCGCTCAAATTCAGCATAATGATAGTTGATGAAGTGTATATCAATAATATATAGTTCATTCTTTGTTTCTTTTGCTCTAAATAGATGAAAAGAACGTTTGAAGTTAAAAAATGTGATGTTTTCGTGTATAGTCTATTAATATTGTTAAATAACGCAAAAACAGTTGAAAAATGGATAGGTATATTACATTGGGAAAATGTGGACAGTTAAATTACCTATCTTTTGGTATATCCAAACATCTGAATTGATGACTTTTTGTTCAAATTATCCTCTGTGCAAGTTACAAATCTTGGAAAACTTAAAAGTTGATGCGTCTACCTCGTCTAAAACTTTGCCCAATACTTTATGATACAAAGTACATTGCAATACCCACCACCTACATACCAAATTATAGCAACTAGCAATAATAATAACTTAAAATTCCCACTCTCCATACAAATAATAAACTACTATATAATAATATAATTATAGTAGTGACAAGGACACTACCCCCGGCGATTTGGAAGGCACGGCACGAGGGGCGAAGTCCCTCCGACGGGTTGTGCCGGGAGGAGTGGAGGGCGGAGCCTCCCCCCCCCGGACAGGAGGTTTGGCGGCGAAGCCTCCAGGGGCGCTCAGCCACTAGCCCTTGACTTAGTCAGCCTCAATTGCACCTTTGATGGAAAAAATAAAATCGCCCAGTTCCAGGTAACTCGACAAAGAGTCAAGATTCCTTGAGCGGACGTGTTTTCATCAGTTCAGTTGGTGAGGTTTGCTATTAGTGTGCAAGTCCTTTATAAAATACAATAGCCTTTGACCAGATGAGCCATATTGAGGCTCTATCGTATCCCTGGATTTTCGTCTAGCGCAAACTATCCTTTAACAGGAAGTCTCGTTTTTGAAGTTACAATCCTTTGAGCTCTCACGCTGAGCTCAGTCGGACGGAGCTCAATAGCAACATACTAACGCGAACTTCTCATAAACCTTGTATCGGAAACGTCTCAGCAATTAAGCGGCAATATCAAGTTCGAGCTGGAATTATCGATTCGACTTAACTTCCTCCATATTTAGCCGTCTGCGGGATTTACAGAGGAGCTTTGTTGCATCTAACGTTCAAAGCGACCGTAAGCCTGTAATATCGAGCTAATTGTTAATGGCTCGTTTGAAGGAGACTCAAAATTTAACGTGGAACGTGTACTAAAACTTGGAAGGAACTTATCGAAGGAGCTCGCTTATCAGTTGGAATTAATTACTACCTAAAGCAGGCTCTACTTGCACGTTGTTTCCCTTGAAAATCACGGCGCGTGGGAAAATGAGAGGAAACCGCCAAAAGAAAAAACAGGGAGGGTTTAATTTTTTTCCTGTTGAAAATTCGTGGCGCGCCGCACCGAGGGGAATTGAATGGATTAAAAACGTGGAAAGAAGACTTTTTGAACAGTGTATTGACGGATGAAAAAATGGCAGGGGTGTTCAAGAAAGCTACAATTTTTTGGTGTGGCTCGGAGTAGGTACCGTTCGAAATTTCGAAATGTATGAAAAGTTGTAGGTCAAGTATGAAATAATTTTAAGTTTATATCGAATTATCGGACAATTAGGACGAAAAATTCGTTTTCAACAAAAAACGGAACAGAACAGCACTTGCTTTACTAAAACGATGACGCAGTGAAAAATCGAGTGATGTCCCTAGAGGCCTGCGAAAAGCCACAGCTGCCATATTAGTTCGAACAGTTTCCACCCAAGTTAATTCGGTAGAAGGCCGGGTGCTAGACTTGATTCGTTCGTACTTCAATTTCAATAATAATATTTCTATTTCAATAATAAGCAATAATATCCGTAAGTACGAACCAGATAAAAGTTACTTTTTAAATTTTTTTTCGAACACATATACGAATGCGAATAAATTAGCTTATTTTAAATTACGCATCAAACTCTTGACATTTGTTAAAGTCGAAACTGAACATTATTTCAATTTCAAATTGGCGAAAAATTTTAAGAAAAGCCAATGTCCGTCCTATTAAACATACTCAATGTTTCGGTTGTAGTTGTTGAACTACGAGAGGAAATCGTACAAAAGGTTCAAGAAGTGATTTGCATCGAATCAGTCCATTCATCTGCCAAAAGGTCGGCCTTCGCTGAAACTGGCCAAATTCGGCTACTGGATGAGACCAAAATAGGAGCAAAGTCGAGTCGTTACTGGGAAGACGGATGGGGTTAAAAGACACAGCTACAGGTTAGTTAGGGCTCGGCTCGGATATGGCTTCTCGAGGCCATACAAGTGTTGACAATGAGAGCTCATCAGAGCTCGGTAATCCTCGCCGTTTTCAGCCTACAATGAGTCAACATTGAAGGTGAAGAAAGAGGACAGGGGTCTCATGAAATGAAAATAAAATCAAGCCCATTTTTTAGTTGATTAAAATAGCCGGGGGTAGTGTCTTTGTCACTACTATAATAATTATATTATTATATAGTAGTTTATTATGTGTGTGGAGAGTGGGAGTATAAAGTTATTATCATTACTAGTTGCTATAATTTGGTATGTAGGTGGTGGGTATTGCAATGTACTTTGTTACCTGGAACTGGGCCATTTTGCAACCGTCGTAGAATAACAGAACATTTCTTAAAAGCGCTATATTATTTTTTCCATCAAAGGTGCAATTGAGGCTGACTGAGTCAAGAGCGGTGTGCCTTTATTAAAACTAGTGGCTGAGCGCCCCTGGAGGCTTCGCCGCCAAACCTCCTGTCAGGGGGCTCCGCCCTCCACTCCTCCCGGCACAACCCGTCGGAGGGACTTCGCCCCTCGTGCCGTGCCTTCCAAATCGCCGGGGGTAGTGTCCTTTCACTACTATAATTAGTAGTAGTTTATTAATTGTATGGAGAGTGGGAATCTAAAGTTATTATTATTACTAGTTGCTATAATTTGGTATGTAGGTGGTGGGTATTGCAATGTACTTTGTATCATAAAGTATTGGGCAAAGTTTTAGACGAGGTAGACGCATCAACTTTTAAGTTTTCCAAGATTTGTAACTTGCACAGAGGATAATTTAAACAAAAAGTAGTCAATTCAGATGTTTGGATATACCAAAAGATAGGTAATTTAACTGTCCACATTTTCCCAATGTAATGTACCTATCCATTTTTCAACTGTTTTTGCGTTATTTAACAATATTAATAGACTATACACGAAAACATCACATTTTTTAACTTCAAACGTTCTTTTCATCTATTTAGAGCAAAAGAAACAAAGAATGAACCATATATTATTGATATACACATCATCAACTATCATTGTGCTGAATTTCAGCGAAATCGAAACCAAAAAAATTTTCACGAAAAATCTAAGGCCAACCCCTGCGATTTTCGTGAACCGATCAGTTAACGAATTTTTACTTCTCTCTCAATTGAGATAAAAATTTGAAATTTTCAGGAAAGTTGTATCTTGCCAAGATGTATTTTTGTGATTTTTTTCAATTCTCGGAAAAATCCGCAAGAGGTCCGAAAAAATCTGTTTTTGAAAGCTCGAAAATCGACCTTTAACCGGGCTTTTCAGGGTCAAAATTGATTGAATCAATTTTTTTATTATGCAGGAGTCTTCATTTGAACGTCTTGCATACGTACATAGCAAAAAATTTGGCGAAAAAAATTTAAACAGAGCCAGAGAAATTATTTTCCGTAAATCGAGTTTTTCACCGGCCGAATCGGTAAGAGTGAAAAATTAAATGTTTGTTTTAAAGCGTTTTTGCAAGCTTTTCTTATAGGAAATTTAACGCTGAATCCGAATTTGACGTCAAAACGAAGGAAATTTTACGACAACTATTGGCTTTTCCAGTTTTATCAATGTAGTGGTAATAAACCAATGCGAACTTACACGGATGAACGCTGTTGTGCTCATAACTCACTGATTCTTCGTATCGGAATCGCTGTTGAACGTCGGGGAAGAATAAGTAAATTATGCAGATGGGGCAGACTATAGAGGAAATAGTAGCCCAGACATCATTGTCATGTAAATGTGCTCCTTGAAGCGGCGGCCAAAGGGAAATTCGGCCCTTCTCAGCGGCTGCGATGGAAATGTATAAAGCAAGCGAACAAGGGCATAAGGGAGCTAGAGTTTCAAGCTTTCTCCAGTCGTGTAAAATGGAGCCGCGTTTTATCAGGATCTGGCTCGTGTTGGACTTGTCTAAGGATGAGATCCGAGATGTCCGCTGGAATGAAACCGCTGCACAGTTCAGTTCTCGACGACAGAGGATTTGTTTTTGATTTCCCAGTTTGTCAATGCTATGGAGGGAGATTTTATCAGCTTCGAAATGAAAATACGGATTCCGACTATTTGATGATCGTATAGTTCTTTCAGACGTATAAACGGTATTTGAAAATTGATGATTCTCGTCTGTATTCATAATTTTATCAACTTCCTAACGATAAAGAGGATTTCTTGGTCGCTTATTAGCGGCTTATTTTTTTTACTTATTAGATGGCCTGTTATTTTGATAAATTCCTCAACGAAATATAAAACTCTAATTCGGACGCTCACTGGCTGAAAATGGCGACGATTCCAATTTTACAATTTCCACATTTTAAGGCAAAAATAAAAACTGATGGTGATTTTGAGTGGCGAATTTCAACATATTATTGTGTTCCCTGATTCGGCCAGCGACAGTCAAGCTGTCAAGAGCTGTATCGCACGAACTCAAAGCCAGTTGAAAGATTAATGATCCTAAAATCGCAACCCTTTCCTGTCCAGAAAGTTATACCTTTCTCAAGTCTGAGTGCTTCTGCCGGCGAGGAGAATCGGACGTTGTAATTTGTTAGAGGGTTGAAAGCACGTTAGCCGAAGAGAATAATGGTCAGCGCGAGTTTGTTCATGTGCGCACTTTTGCTAATGGTTTTTACCGCTTCGTAGGCCGTAAGTCGATTTTCACACCATGGTTTCATTCGAAGAACCGTTAAGCCGGATTTAAATTCGAGGGTTTTTATTTTCATTGAGTGGAAGAAAAACTCAGCAATTATTGTACAATTGTTTCCTTATAAACTTTGCTTCAGCGATGATTTTTTTTTTTTTTTAGCAAAATATCACACCCGTTTTGGGAGCAGAGAGATAATTTCTTCGAAGTTGCAAATTCCGCCGAAGTTAACTCGCTACGATCGTGGCCTCTAGAGTTGCGTCTTTCTCATAATTCGAAACTTCTTTACTCCTTAAATCCGCGATAGTAGGGCGCAACATGGCTCAAACCCACCATAAAATTAATTTGAAATAAGGAGATTCAAATTTGAAAGATGGGACTGTCAAGAGAAAAAAATGCTTTTGCAGAGTTGAAAATTAAACAATGCTACTATTCACACATTATTGTCCAAAAACAAGACTTAATATTTTGCAAAAAACTCTCGTCTCTTTTTATCCTTCGCAATTTTCAGGACATACCGTTAAAAAACTGAATCGCAAAGCTGAAGAGTAGTGTGAGAGTGTGTGTTTTAAAATAAAAAACTGCTAACCTTCAATAGTTTCAAAAAACTAGCGAAAAGAGTTGATAAGTTATAAAAAAATATTTAAAATATTTAAAAAAATAGATCCCAGGGCTAAAAAAGTTATTCGGACGCTATCGTGATCAAATCGACTTCTTCAGAGCGTTTTGTTTTATTACATTTTACAATAGCTTCTTCACTGCTCGACAACTTCTTCGTCCATTTATCATTTTATGAATCGCTTAACTCTCTACTTGATTTGTTCGTTTTGAATATCAATTCGAAACTAGGAGAAAAAAAAATTCTTTAACATATCAAACGTTCTTATTTAAACGCGAATGTGTGAACATTTCTTTCAAAAAGCTCCTGAATCGGATAAATATCACTTTTTGCCCAACGTGCTGAAGAAGCTAGGTAAAATGGAAACTTTTACTTTAAAAATGTTTACCTATATGTAAAATAATCGCGAGATCTCATATGAAAATGTTATGAAATTCCGCGGTGAGAAAGTGAAATTTTTATGGCAGCTAAAGCCTCTCGCAAAATATAAGCCTCGAGTCACGGTTCAGTTTTTCCGTAACGTAAACTCGAATAATTACGATTTCCTCGGAATTCCTTCGGGTAATGGCGGAAGAAAATCTCGCCGAGATGTTTCATAAAAGAAAAAAATTCCAAACGTTTCATAAACTCGCGATGCCTAGCGAAATGGAAAGTTAAAAATAATATTGTTCCAGTAGACGATTTGAGTTTGCGACTGTTTAATTCGGCTTTATTTTTACTCGGAGTATTATTCTGCGGAGAAGGAAAAAATTCTCGTTATATTTTAGTTGTCTCGAGAGAAATTGAATCGCACCATTTTTAATGAGAAAGACCTAGTTAATCATTAACAAAAGCCTCGAGGAACTTATAAACTACGCATACTCGACTCATTTTCGGCAGAATGAGAGAGAGTTAGGTTTTTTTTGCGATTTGAAATAATAAGAAAAAAATAGGAAAAATGGTAATGTAGAGTAGAGGACGATTAGAACTGGATAAGAGGTAAAGTGGAGCTAGAAATGGAAAACGATCGACACCAGAACGCAATAGGAGTCAATATTGATTGTAAGAGGAGTTATTTTGAAATAGTTCACTAATGAAACTATACCTAAAATAAGTTCTAGTAATTTTGCTGGGGAATTGGACGATCGATTCTCCGGATTTCTATTTTGGCCTGGCCTTTCGGCTGTCCTCAGGACGATCTGAAATTCACTTGAGTAACAAGTACGTTCACAAATGATCGGAATAATTACTATCACAAATACATAATTATAATCTTCTTAAATCATTAATGAAGCGAAGGAAAAATAAACCATTTGCAGTTTTTATTGGATATTTGGAACATGTCTTGAAACGTAAAACATCAAACTTTGATGGGGGGTTAGGCATTTTTTTCTTGGGCTATCACAATGTTTTGTTATTGAATACTGAATAATAAACCAAAATCCGTATTATCAGTCGCCTATTTTATCTCCCCCTCAGCACTACAAGAATATTGCGATTACCTAAAGAAGATAAAAAATTATTAACAAAATGACATAAAAAACAAATCAATCGAGCTATTTTCTTGATGTTATAAGCTGACAAAGTCAAAACTTGCTGTTTTCACGAATATCACGTTTTCCGGCGTTTCTCCGGATCTGGGGACATAATATACTGGATGGACTCTACCAAAAACATTAGTGGACTTACCAGGATAGTAACCCTTTTAAATAAAAAAAAGTAACCCGATCGAACTTAAGGAGTTGAACGCCAGCGGACAACACATACCGAAAAAAATGAAACTTGTTGCGTGAAAAATTAACGAAATAATGCAGAAAATGAATATACAATATCATCTATCCTTGGATGAACTTGTCAAATTACATGATTGGGTTTGACATGAAATACTATAGAAATTAGTGATGAACCCGCTTGAATTTCCTTGCATAAATAGTATCAATGGTTTCATTCAATTCATCTTAGCCGATGATGGGACTCTATGAACGAAATAGCTTCAGAATCAATGCGGGTATCTTTACATTTAAACTGTTTCAACCTTAGTATCATTCTTCACCGAAGAAATGGATCTGTCAATTCTGAACTAGAGTTTCAATATCCTTCGCCTTCAATATCGATATTCTAAAAGTCGGCTGTCGGCTTCTTTTATTAAATTCGTTATACTGATATACATTTATCGCCCGACGGGACAGCTGTCGCAAGTCGGATAAAAGGGCCGAAAATTCGGCCGTTCGCCCACGCGAGAGCAATCTTGGGTACAATTTTTACGCACCTTATGACCATTTATTTGAGAAACGTATTTCGAGAGCTCATCCCTTTGAGAGAATATTCTCCGATTGAAACGCCGCTGAACGCTGCGAGGGTCGGGTCCATCATTTTCTTCTAAGGGTATTGAGCGGGATGAACTTGGCCGGCTTTCGGAAGCTCTCTAGGCTGATTGCCACGGAGCTCAAAAGGATTTCCTTACGCGAAGTAAATGAGTGCTTTGGGAAACGAGAGGAGGAACCAAACTGGATAGACGATCTACGGCTTGGAGGAACCCTTTTGAGTATTGAAATCCAATTTCTGTTGGTTATTCGTTTACTCGAAAAAAGAGCGACCTTTTGAAGGCGAAACGATCCTAAATAGGCAACAAACTAGGAGAAAACTTTTTTTCAATGAATCGCTCTTCAAAGCAAATTGAACCAAACATAGTTTCGACCTGATTCTTTCTCGACTCTTTTAGCAACTTCGTTCGGCAAATGTAGAAAAACTTTCACGTCAGCTATTAAAAAAACGTCGGGTTGCTATATATATTTTATTATTTATGAAGTTACAGCAAGGTGTTGCAACTTGTAGTAATAGTTTCAAACTTGAATGACTAAATTTCACAAGCAAAGGTAAATTTTCTAGTTGTGCATTCCTCTGAACATAAAGATTCATTTGAATGATGTTAATATTAATATTTTTGTAACGTAGTTCAACTCTGTTTTATTACAGAACAAAATATTATCGAGAGTGGATTTTTTTTTCACCGAAGTCTTCTTGCGAATGAATAAATTTTGTATCTTGACAAAATATTCAAAACAAATATTGCCCAGGTAAATAAATAACTTATATAAACTGGGAGTGCAATTCAATAAATATCGACGTGGGGATGAGATTGAGATGTAAGCAGCGACTTTATCTCATTGTGAACTTTTATAATTCGAGCGCTTTAGCCATTCAAGGCCTCTTCAGGAAACACCTTCTTCATAAAATTTTTTTAAAAATAAGTCCTAGCTGTAAGTATTTCCACAAGGCTGGGATTGTCATGGATAGGAAATTTCTAAAATACGTCCGCTTTTTGAACCTAGAGTTTAATAAATTAAAATATTAAGTAGGGGGACTAGATTCAAATGCAAGGGTGACTAGCAAGGGGAAAATTTAACATTAAAAGGGCATGAAAATGACTAGAAGTGATCACATAATAGTATAAGACGCCTTGCGGAGCAACTTACAGGACCTATTTTATTTCATTTATTTATTTATTATTTATTTTTATTTTTTTATGAAGAAGATGTTTCATGAGGAGGCCTTGAATGGCGAAAGCGCTGTAAGTATAGAATCTCAACCTCATCCCCGCGTCGAATCAAATATATATGCGGCAAATCACAAGGTTAATATAACTCCGTTAATATATTACTATTTAATAATAAAGAAATTTTCACGGCGATAACCAACGGATTTCGTAATCGTATTACGTATCAGTGAACTTAATTTCGATCAAACTAATCGGCTCTTTTTCGCCCTTCGTAATTCAAGTGCAATGCAGGATAAATAGTTGAAGAGCGAAAGAGCCAAAGTGAGCTATCAAGGCACCAAATTATCAACGGGCAACTTAATTCGTTTTCGGATTCGACGCGGTTTTAATTAAATCGAGAATTCAAGGGGGGCGCATTCGTTTGGATAGGTTTAAAGCTTACCACTTATTGAAATCGTACTACCGTATTTAGTTATACAAATTGAATAAATTTCCGCTCGTTGAAGATTATCACAATCAATAGATAAATTTGTTTGATCAACTGGCGATAGCGAAATTTCTATTATTACGGTTTCACCGCAGTACCGGTTACGAATTGAACTGCGTTGAACCGAGATTAAACACGAGGCACGTGTAAGCCAGATTATTTCCCTCAAGCAAGGCCGCCTCGTTATACATTTTTTCCACAGCCCTTTGTTCAGCAGTTTCGCGGCAATTAGTTACACAGTTGCGAGCGCAGTCTCGCATGTTCGGAGTTGGTTGAAATTTCAATTAAAAACTTTTTCGTTTGAATTTTAATCGAACGGAAAACGAGACCGGTGTTCTCTCATAGGAATATTTTGTCTGCTGTTTCGCCTTTTGTGTTTTTTTGTTTATCACGTCATTTACCGTGCGTATTTTATAGTTAAATATTGTGTCTGTCAAAAATATTCTGCGCCATTTCTCTGTGATATTTTTATCAATAAGCTGGAAAAGTTCGAAAAATTAATTTACTACAATAAAAATGCGCGCATTTAATAACGACGAAACGGTTGAAAAATTGATAGTTACTCAGGGAAATGAATGTGTATTCATCTAGCATTTGGTATACGTAATCATGAGCCAACGAAGAACAACTCCGTATGAAGAGTACCAATGGAATTTCACACTCGTACGCTTCAAGTCCCAACTTCAACTGTTTTATTGCCGTCAATTAGAGGAACGGCAGCCTATCATTCCACGAAAGAGGAGCTCCGGTAGTGTAGAAGCTATCGAGTTAAAGTCCCGCCTAGTGCACAGTTAGTTGTTTTCGAAGGGAAGGAAAACTTTTAATTGGTTTGTATGACGCGCACTTGTTCGGAAGCTACGTTGCTCGCGTTTTCTCGGGAGATGCATTATTTCCGAGATGTTATCAACCGTATGTAATTTCGAGCGTTGAAAACTCCAGTATGGAACAAATCGAAAAATCTACTCAAGTCAAAATTGTTTTTCTGAAATGGGTTCGAAAATAATGAAATATTTCCAGATATTATTTTGACTTGCAAGATATTATATAGCACTCTCTCATTTAAAACTACGAAGAAAATGCGTCGAGGGTGCATAATTTATAAATCTCCTCAAGCTGAAAACTAAATACCTCTACTCTACCTCAAATCTACCTCTACTCTACCTCAAATCTACCTCTACTCGACCTCTACCTCTACTCTACATCTTATCTACCTCTACTCGACCTCTACCTCTACTCTACATCTTCTCTACCTCTACTCTACCTCTACTCTACCTCTACTCTACCTCTACTCTACCTCTACTCTACCTCTACTCTACCTCTACTCTACCTCTACTCTACCTCTACTCTACCTCTACTCTACCTCTACTCTACCTCTACTCTACCTCTACTCTACCTCTACTCTACCTCTACTCTACCTCTACTCTACCTCTACTCTACCTCTACTCTACCTCTACTCTACCTCTACTCTACCTCTACTCTACCTCTACTCTACCTCTACTCTACCTCTACTCTACCTCTACTCTACCTCTACTCTACCTCTACTCTACCTCTACTCTACCTCTACTCTACCTCTACTCTACCTCTACTCTACCTCTACTCTACCTCTACTCTACCTCTACTCTACCTCTACTCTACCTCTACTCTACCTCTACTCTACCTCTACTCTACCTCTACTCCACCTCTACTCTACCTCTACTCTACCTCCACTCTACCTCTACTCTACCTCCACTCTACCTCTGCTCTACCTTACGAAGGTTACAATTTTATAAAAACTATTCGTTATACTCACCGATGACGGTCGCGAGGATGATTAAACCTAAGATGATTGCCAAAATGATCATGGTGACGAGAGATGATTCCATTGGTTCGCCGAAAAAGTTTGTGTAGTTGAACGCATACTCGGTCGGTCTCGCGGTTGAAAATTCTCTCAACGAAGTCGTCAGGTTCCAAAGCTGCGTCGTCGTCGGTGCCACCGTCGTCAATGCTGGAGCCGTCGTTAAAATGGTCGTCGGTAATGTTGGACCAAGACTTGAGAGGCTTTCCGAAGCCAGGTCGTAAATTTGCGTGGTCGTAAAACGGCGGTCCTTCCATGGCCATCGCCAGGGGCGGCGAGCATGCCGCTTCACCAACCCCGTGTTCATAGTGATTCACACCATAACAGTTGCCTGCAACACGGTAACATTATTTTCAGTTGCAAGTATGGTCTAAACGGTCTGAGAGGCTAGGAAAATGTGTACATTTGATTGAGTTAGATCTTCGGCCGACTGGGTTGCGATAAATTAGTATGTAGCAATATTAGCTCACAGGTGTAGGTTGGTGAGGTAATGTTAATGTGTTAATGGCTTTCCTGATTCGGATGCAGAATTACCTTGCAACCAATCCTAAGTTCACATCAACTCAGGTATTCTATTAAGCCCTGTGGCAATGCCAACAAGTTACAGTATTACTTCAGGCCGAATGTTCATGAGGCCTGCTTGCTACTAGTTAAGACAAGCTACTGCAAATTAGGTAATTGAAAAAAGATGAATAGAGCCATAATATTATATGACGATTGTCCAATAGACGCGTAAAAAAAGCGAAAAATCCTATAGTGGTTTGAAAAAGAGGGCTGAAAAATATTTGCCAAAATTAAACATTTCCGACATTTGCTTTAGGTAAATATAATTTTCTTCGATTCATTGTTGATGCTTGATTATTATATATCACAGAAAAAAATGGAATCCCTTTGAAACGCGTGGTTTATTGAACTTTGGTAAAATTCGATGATCAAATAGCGATTGAATTTCCCCAATTTCGTTTCTTTTGAAGCACGTCCGATATGATTCGAGTTGGCATTAATTAAACCGTGCATGGTTTCCAGGTGGCGTCGTCTTCCTTTGTCATGTTTTCAAGCTCCAATGTCAAAATCATCGGAAAGGAGTTTCCCTAGGTATTTGCCCCTTGCTGAATTTGATATCTCTTCAACGCTTCTGACACTGAAAGCTCAAAGGATGCTTGCATCTTGTTTCAGCTCTGTTCCTCCCAAAGTAAGATAATGTTACGTTAATCTTTCACTTTGAATGAATTTCTTCGTTAAAGCGTAGTAATTAGTGTCCCCCAAATTCGCAAGGATCTTTTTTCAACTTCATCGAACCGCTCGTATTTTAAACAGTACCAAAATTTTCTATTGTTAAAACCTCAAATAATTAAAAGATATAATAATCTCTAAAAATCATTGAAGATCAAAATTTTGTAATCTAACCCAATATTTACAATATTATCATCACTCTTGCAAATGGATTTTGACAACTTTTGTGAATTCCGTCATGATCTTGTCGCAGCATTTTTCCTTTTGTTTTCATTAACCATTGGGGAAATTGAGTATTGACAAGAAATACAGCAAGAAAAGCGGTTTTAAAGGAGCCGAAGAACGTAAGCGATAGGTACATGCGGTAACAGTTGTGAACTTTCAACTTAACCTAAAGCCCACTAGAGCGCGTTACTTCTAAACTGACGTGAGAGACACTATATACGGCTGAGGTTCCATTATAGTGCTCTATAGATCTATTATCGAGTCAAGGACCCTGTTCAATTTATACCTTTCTAGATTTTCTTTTGCAAAATAATTTTTTTAAAATTTTTTTTTTAACAAGTTTTTGACACAAATATTTTTTGTTGACACGGTTATAAGTTTGCTGTATAACGGCGTCCAGAGTTCTAACCCCCGTATATTCGTGTTCTCGATTATCCATATCCTCAACTGTTATCTGTGTAAAATTATTTGTCTTTTAAGCTTTGGACGTCGATATTTGAAGACACTATAATACAATCACAATTTAATTTTGTTGAGTATGCCGTCCATGTTTTCGACACCGTTATCTTAGGACACGGATAAATGGGAATGTTTTTACATTAAAAAAGCTTCTTCCGTTTTGCCATTGGACACGAATAAATGAAGACACCGATATGCACTCCCTTGTATACCGCGTCAATTCTTTCGAGGGTGAAATGAAGCATTCTATATTTGATAACGTTCGATCGAGAGCATCGGTTCGAAGATTTCGTTCGTTGGGAAGAAGGAAGAACAGAACTTGAAGAATAATTTAGCAGGATTGCCCTAAGGGAGTTGAGGAATCCTCCGAACGGAAGGAACAGATTTGAGGCGAAGCTGAATGGGTATTTTACTGAGTGACTACTATTTTACCGTCTTCTGTACGTACAAATAGCGATATTAGATGTTGAACTGTTGGTAATTGAGCTAGATGGTAGTTGTAAAATTATTTGCTGATAGTTATTTAAGGAAACCCAGTATCATGGAGCCCAGTATCATGGAAAAAAAAAAAAAAAAAAAAAAAAAAAACTCGGAACGACGCGGAAGAAAAAGTGATCCATTCATTCTCGGCCGCCCTGTATGCTCGCACTTATTGCTCAGGGGTATGAATAAAATATCAACCCTATCCCTAGCCACGTCTTTGTGACAGGAACAGTTTCCATCCTTTGCACAGATTACTCGCACATTCGGTTCCTTTTCAGAGTAGCTTTTCCTCAAAGAGTGTAAAGAAAATACAGGGCGAATTTTTCATCCAAACGCATTCGTCCGGGCACTTGAAGCGACCCTCCATAAATAATCCCTTTGCTAAGCCGCACACGCACGTATAAAGTGCCGTACGGCGCGGAAGAAGGAGAAGCTAAGGATGAAACATGAGCTTGCATAACTCACAGAGAGCTATACTTAATCTACGTCGTCGTAAACGAGTTGTCTGCTAAACGTGGGGCTATTCATTGACGCGAATAGGATATCGAGTTTCTATATTAATAACATAAATATTACTCAGGGAAAATTGAATCGCGTACGCGAAAGAAAAACTCAGAAGTCGGGAAAAATGCGAACGGATAGAAAAATGAGTTGTATGGCAAATATAACATCTTATCCTTGTTCCCTCTTCAGGTGAGTAATCCCTGCTTTCGAAATGAAATTATTTATTGAAAAATGAGTGCGTATAGATCGATTCAGAAAATAGGTAACCCATGAAAAATCAAGAATTAGATTTTTTTGACTTGAGAGAGAGAGAGAAAAGCAAACTTGTTCTTTGATATTTCATTCACTCAAGGCAAAATTTATTAATCATAATGTTTCTAATCCCCTGCACTAGTTAGTTCTCTGCCCTAATTAGGATTCTATTCGTTTACTCGCTTTTAGAATAATAAACCAAAAAATATTCGTCCTTCTCCAAGTAGTCGCAAAATATCGATTGTTCTCTGGTGAATTTTGAGTGAGTGGATTCCTCATTAATTTACCTATATTTCACCCCATTTGGGCTTCTTTAGTTCTCACCGAGTTCTTTGGTAAACAGTCCTAGGGAAACAATCGATAATTGTCACGCCTTGAACAATTTAAAATTTCTCGCCCCGGTCTTTCTTACAGTGAATTTCCTTGTTGGTACATCGAATTGCAATCAACTCGCGTTTCAGCCAATGTTTATATCACGGTAAGAACGACCAAGACTGCAAGGCGGCTCTTGTGACGTTTCTCGACCCGCTAATTGGCCCGGGACCCAACAACCCATTTATTCTCTCAACGCCTCTGGTCCCTGAAGGGTCTATCATAAGATTCTACTCTCTTCACAGACATTACCGCTTTCTCAATTTCGCCCTCCAGTAACTCGGTTACGAAGAATTATTCCCAGCACTCTAAACGAACATAGCCGATGAAATAGTTGCTAACCTCGGTCGTGCTCGAATAAACTACATTACGCAACGGATTAAAAGCATTCGATTAATCAAGTAGAAACCGTAACAATTCTGTTCTACGCTCCGGCTTGTTTTTGAATGCTCATTCTCATCTTTTGGTTTATTATTCGATAATTTATTTATTATTTACAAATTTATATTCATTATTTGATAATATAATTATCATTCGATAATAAACCATTGTAATCGCCCAAGAAAAAAAATTTTCTAACACCTTCTGAAAACTTGATGTTTTACGTTCAAGGAATCCGAATATCCAATTGAAAAAATTCTGTCTGTCCGCCGTACGTCAACACTTTTCCGGCCAAACTATAATAGCTAAATTTTGACATTTTCATAAAAAACCAATCTCGGTCTCACTACGGCCCAATTCTTGTATCATATTGCTAGCTCAATTTTAAGGGTATTTTTGGGGTTTTGAGGGGGAGAAAATTCATATTTTCCAGGGTTTTCCAGAAAAATGTGTATTTGGTATCAATTTCTATAGATTTTTGGACGCTGAATCGAATGAGACAATTGCGGGGTCGTTAGCTTTATTGGTTCTCGAGTTATCGCAGCTTTTGTGACGAAGTTTGGACATTTTCAAACATTTGATATGAGGTTATAATTCGAGAGTTCTTGGAGTTATAAAAATCGTACTGTACTCGTTGGAATGCTCGTCGAACACTCTCTTCGACTATACCGTAAGGCGAAAAATTCAGATTTATTTTGGAAATGAAGAAAAATAAAAATGATTAAAATCACAATAGTTGCTACGGAGTTTGCCCCTATAGTTACCAATCTGTTTTTTTTTTTTTTTTTTTTTTTTTTTGGGAACTTTCACAAATATTCGGAATAATTACTATCACAAATGGATAATCTTCTTTAATCGTTAAGAAAATCAAAACCTAAATCAAATAAAATAAATCATTATTTATGCGAAGGAATAATAAACCACTGTACAAGTGTACAATCATCTGCAGCGTTTTTCCCCCTAACTATTGAAGTTTGTAGAAAAAATATTATTCAACCAACTCATTAAATTCTCTTAACTCGCTCCACACAACTAGCCTAATTGAAGAAGTATTTTTCGTAACTGCTATTGGCTACGGACGATGCAGACCACTTTTTTTTCTAAATCTATACCTCAGTGTTATGGTCTTCCTCTCGAAAAAAAGAAAACCGTTGAAACTGTACCAATTTTCTCCTTCAGATTTCGACAGTCTCAGTTCGTTAATAAGAAAATTGCAATTTCCTCAGCATTGAAAAAAGTGGACGCTCCTGTCGAAAAACTATTTCTCATCGTCTCTAGGATTCAAAGGTACTCCACCTTTTACAGCAGGGCTCCGGCTCTGAGGCATTCGCCGAAGTAGTAAAACACAGCACCGTCTCGCAAGAACAGTGGACCGCCTACTGGAGATACGCAACGGGTTGATGGGTTTCGAAAAGTTGGTCCTACCAATTTGTCTGTGTCTTGGGAGTGACGCTGCGCTGGTTCTTGTTAGCCACTAACACGGCCTCCTCATTCGCCCTCCAGACGAAGTTCTCCAGTTAGATGGCCCTCCTCTTCGTTATATACCATGAAGTTTATCCTCTTGAACTTTTGACCTTGTCGTAAAAACGTATAAACCCGCAAACCAACTCTCTCGTTTGCAACTTTGCATAAACTCGATGTAACCGCTCCTAATATATCAATCTTCTTCCTCTTTAGCTCATTTCTTACTAATGTAGCTTATACAAAGTTCGTTTATCATTATGTTGAAGGAGGGTTTTGTTTCCAGTTTTCTCAAAGCCCTCGTCAAGTACTTGGGAAAGTAAAGATATAATTTAATTCCCTAATAGCCGAAGAAGCAGTTGACTTTTTGTAGGTTTATAATTCCAATCTATACCAATGTCTGAATAATCAGCTTCTATTTCCATGGTGCTATTTGATTTGATTATTAATAATATTATTATCATTTTGTGGTGATAGGGATTAAGGTCAAATCAATCAAAATCTTCCATTTCAACCAACGATTCAATGAAAAACAAAGGATCTTGGTTTTGCGTGTTTTCATTTGCTTTCCTACCAAACTAGTTTAATCAATTTCATAATTAGTTTAATTAAATAAACCAATAGATGACCAAAAATTTTTTAAAATAAAACGTTTCTTGAGGATAAATAAAACAGAGTGTAAACTGGTCGAAACGGCGAACGGTTCGATATAATAAAATATGTTTAAGTATGTTATATTATAATTATAATACAATTATTTATTATTATAATACAATTATAATGATAAATATAATTACCTCATGGCTTATTGTAATTATAATAAAATACGAGTATTATAAATCAAAATTACGATTCGTGTAATTTTTTCATTCAGTAAATATAATGATAATAATAAAAATAATCATAAATTATAATTATAAAATAAAATAATAATTTTATTAATTAATCATTTTAATATTTTTATACAGTAAATATAACAATAATAATAAGAATCATAAATTATAAATATAATAATAATAAGAATTACAATATTTAAAAACAATATCATAAAAATTACAATTATTGAATTTTTTAATAGAATAAAATATATTTACCTATATATTCTTTCTTTTTATCTGTGACCCAGATTTTTCGAAATATTAGATCAAACCATTCCTCTTTCTTCTTTTCTATCACAATCAATTAATTATATATATATAAATATATTTTTTAATAGAAGCATTTCTTAAGAGTATATAAATAAATATTACATTTATTATTATTACTGAGGAATAAGTCTTCCAGTTTTTCAAAAGCTCTCATAATCTTCCTAAGCTAAAGTACGAATATAAACCCGATTTATTACAGAAGTAACATCGATAAAATCTCGATATATGCTCGTTGAATTTCTGCGACTCTTACTTCCACAACTCCCCGAGGGAAAACCCTCCCCGAAAAGGGTCCAATTCGAAAAACTCTTCGAACTGAAAGGAAACCATTTTGGAAACTGTAATGAGAAGTCAGATATTTCGTCCTTCGGTCGTCGGTTTTCAACTTTCCCATTTCCCGTATCAGGAAACCATCTTATGGGGTGAATTGGGCGGATCGAGTAGGTCGGGTTACCAGTGATTGAAACCTGACATCTTTTGCGTTTCCAAGGACCTAAAACGTATATTGAACGGCTCATATCTTTCTATATAATTGGACCCGGAGGTTCCTTAGATGTTCCGACAATTGAATTGCCCACTGGGATCGCAAGGATTGTTCGTGAATTCTGGTCTATCCCCCTCCCGTAAAAAAAAGAAGGAAAAAATAATGATAATTTTGCTTTATGGCGAAAATCGCGGAGCCATCGAAGAGAATAACTGATTTTTTAAATAATATTTTAATAATATCTCACATCCGTTAACCGTTACCATATAATATGAAAAGCGATGTCTTCAGTGTCATCGCAAAAAAAATCGAATAATTTTGCTTTATGGCGAAAATTGCGGAGCCTTCTATAAAGAAACAACTGGGTTTTTTTCCTAATAAAAGGAAATTTTTTTGAGAAAGATTTCATTTTTGAAGAAAATATCTCACTTCCGTTAACCGTTACGATATAATATGAAAAGCGATGTCTTCAGTGTCATCGTAAAAAAAACCGAATACCAACCAATAAATGGCTAATTTACTTGGAAATATAATTTGCAATATCCTCTATCTTTTGCTCCAGAGCCACTCCGAAATAGAATTTTTTACAACCCCACGTACTAAATCAATGTTCTTTGCCACCACGAACGTTTACTAAGCCAGTTTTAATCATGCTCTTTTTCTCAAGAACAGTATTATTTTTACAAAATTTTTTACCATACTTAATTTGGCGCAGCGATCGCTTTTATAATTTCATTTATCGTTGTAATATTTAGGCGTATGCCTTTACAATGTAAATCCAAATAAATATGTCGCTACATTAATCGTTTGATTTTTATTATTATTAATATTTTTATTTAGATAGAAAAGAGAATGAATTCCCGAACGACTGCTTATGACACAAAACGATCGAAAGCGTAACACAACTATGTTTTTGCTCGGTTTGCATGCCCGATGAGACGCGATGTACTCGTATTTTCCTCTTTGAGCGATGAACTCACATTCCAAATTGAGGAATGCTTGCATACAGTGACGAACGAACTCGATTCCAGCGAGTAGGCTAACTTCATTAGAATACCGGAGACCCCGGGGCGGTTCAATATAATTATCACGGTTGCGAATCCGTTGTTCAACCGGGGAATGCCATTCTCTTATGCCAAATTAGACGCGAACCCAATTATGAGGTACGAGTTAGAGATAAACCTATGTTGAGCGGGAAATTCGTCCAATTCGTAAGTTTTTCCCTCTTGACAACTCAACGTTTTTCGGTCGAACTAATCTCATGCGTTTATTACCTATTCTCTCATTGAAGAAACGCTCCAAGGAATAACGAACGTGAGGGACTTTCAAGTGGTTTTTAGGAAGAGAAGCGCCTTAGTTGAGGAGTACTAAGGTGGAACGAAGAGTACACGGGGAAATAGGGGGAAACTCGTTTCGAAGTCTCGGGTTTTAATTAAACTTCAGTTGGAAACCGAGGGGAGGCCCTTGATTCGAGAAGTCCTGCAAATAGAAGGAGAATGCGCTTGGTTTTTTTTTCATGCTTAATGTAGAACTCAGGTGCTCTCCGAGAGAATTGAAAGACCGAAAGCTGCTTACAATTACTTCTACATTTAATTACCAGCCAATTTAACAAAATAAAAGAGGACAGAAACCTAGACGAGTTACTCCCTGACTTACGAATTCGGTAAAAATTCGTTTTTATAGCCTCCCTCGAATGATTTTGTATTTTCGTCTCAAAGATATTCATATAGTTTCTGAACTACGTTGAGTTTTTCCGAGAATATACAAGAGAGTGATTTTTTTATTTTTCAAGAATAATCTTTGTTCAATAAAAATGATAATTTGAATAAAATTATCATGAGTGTAAATGCGAAAACGTAGCGCACTATTGGAATCAATTTTTTCGAAAATATTTTTTATTTATTTTCAACAATAATACATTTCATTATCAATAGCTTCATACTTCAACTTGCAAATTCGAATGTTCTTGATCATCTAGAATTTTTCTTTTCTAGAATTTCTTTTTTTTTCTTTTTTTTCTTTTTCTTGTTTTACGATCCTATCCAAATGTAACAGAATAGAAGCCAATAGTGTTATTGATACCTTTAAACTGCAATAATTTATTTCAGCTCAAACGCAAATTGGATTTGTGTAAGTGCAGGAAAAATCTGTAAACCAACACACACGCTTTGTTATTGCGACTGAGAGTCATGCAGTTGGAAAAAACGATTATGTTAAATTAAAAAAGCTCCACCGCCGTCCATTAATTCTCACCTCATGTGCGAATTTAGTTGCCGTCGCTGAAGAACTTAACGGTTAAGTGCTGATTTGCATTCGGGATTATTCACCGTTGTCAGTTCCCGCCCCGATGTCGTTGAAAAAATTAAAAATTCAAGAGCCGCCCACATTGCGAAGGTTGTGCCAAAAGCTGCGGTTAGTTAAAAAATAAATTTATTATTTCAATTTCCATCCGCCGCTAGGGAAATGATTTTTTTAATGGCCTCAGCTTGACATGCAGAGCAGGAAACTTATATATTTTTTCACTTGGCGTGCGCATGATTGTTTCCTATTAAAAAAATCAAAGAACTTTTTCCGTTTGAAAATAAATTCATTGGCCTGAAAATGACACCACGGATTTTTATTGTTTTCTCTATGTATACATTTGTGTCAACCAAATCAAGATTATATCACTCCGAGACATATTATGAAACGAAACATCCAAGGCTTTAACGGCTTTCAAGATATGGCCGCTTTCGTGTGTAATTTTCAAGCTTTCGAAATATACACCATGGGAATAAAATCAATCGTATCGACAATTTGAGCGTGAACATAATTTACACGACCTCGCGGCATTTAACAGCTCACCGAGATGCGAATCTTGTAAGCGCAGATAACACGCAAAGGGAATGATGAATCGCAACAGGTCTACCCATCCGTCAACGCTTGTCAGTAGAGCGGTGACTGTATCACGGTTGATACACGAGCTTCAACACACAACGTTAACCAACTGGCCTACAATCACGCCGGTTTTTTATATTGGCGAATTCCAGCCTCTCGTTGTTGCTAAATAATTGTAGAAATTTTCAAACACTTATCCAACAATAGAAACCCAGTATAACAGGTTAAGCAGTATAGGCGCACCTTATGGCTTATAGGTTCAGGTACTATCAGGTGGTTCTGGAAGGAGTCGCTATCTCAGGAATTGTGAGAATATCTAGAAAATCCCCTGAAACTGTTTGCCAAAAAATGAAGTTGTAATTTTTCTTGGGCATTTCAGTTTCGCATTGCTCAAGAAATCCAAAAGCGCGCAACGTTTTGCCGAAACAATTTAACGAAAAAATTCCAAGGGGAACTCCTTTCAGCAAATTTCAAATTCGTGCTCTGACGGAGGAATTCGTCAAGTTGTGGTAGATTGATTCAATCATTAGCGGGAAGCTGGAGTTTGACGAGGTGGAAATTAGTTTCTGGCTATCCACGATGAACTATTAATTGCCTCTAGCTTCCACGGCTCAGAACTGGATTGAAGCTATCAATTATTGCCTTAAATCTTTACGCCAGAACACGAACTACTGATATGTCAACAAACATAACCTAAATTTATTGATTTTCATATAGCCTCGGATTCTTTCCAAAATTCAGGAGGCAATATCGCGTTCTTTGTATTGATCTGGATTTTAAAAAAAGTGAATTTCCGAATTCTCGATCGGTTCGTTATTATTTCCTTCGCATTTATTATCACTATCACGTTTACTTCCATTTTGACTTCCACTAACACCTTCAACCTTCACCTTCAACCTTCACCTTCAACCATCACCTTCAACCTTCACCTTCAACCTTCACCTTCAACCTTCACCTTCAACCTTCACCTTCAACCTTCACCTTCAACCTTCACCTTCAACCTTCACCTTCAACCTTCACCTTCAACCTTCACCTTCAACCTTCACCTTCAACCTTCACCTTCAACCTTCACCTTCAACCTTCACCTTCAACCTTCACCTTCAACCTTCATCTTCAACCTTCATCTTCAACCTTCACCTTCAACCTTCACCTTCAACCTTCACCTTCAACCTTCACCTTCAACCTTCACCTTCAACCTTCACCTTCAACCTTCACCTTCAACCTTCACCTTCAACCTTCACCTTCAACCTTCACCTTCAACCTTCACCTTCAACCTTCACCTTCAACCTTCACCTTCAACCTTCACCTTCAACCTTCACCTTCAACCTTCACCTTCAACCTTCACCTTCAACCTTCACCTTCAACCTTCACCTTCAACCTTCACCTTCAACCTTCACCTTCAACCTTCACCTTCAACCTTCACCTTCAACCTTCACCTTCAACCTTCACCTTCAACCTTCACCTTCAACCTTCACCTTCAACCTTCACCTTCAACCTTCACCTTCAACCTTCACCTTCAACCTTCACCTTCAACCTTCACCTTCAACCTTCACCTTCAACCTTCACCTTCAACCTTCACCTTCAACCTTCACCTTCAACCTTCACCTTCAACCTTCACCTTCAACCTTCACCTTCAACCTTCACCTTCAACCTTCACCTTCAACCTTCACCTTCAACCTTCACCTTCAACCTTCACCTTCAACCTTCACCTTCAACCTTCACCTTCAACCTTCACCTTCAACCTTCACCTTCAACCTCCACCTTCAACCTCCACCTTCAACCTCCACCTTCAACCTCCACCTTCAACCTTCACTTTCGCTATCATTTTCACCTTGGCTTAAAACGTTATAGCACTTGCTGTGCACCATGAATATTACAATTTCTCTTTAAATTATCCTTACTGCTTGACTCTCTCGAAATAACGCGTTCGCATCGTTCCTTCCTGAAAAAATCTTTCCGTCTAATACTTTTCTTACTACTATTCTCGCACTAATAGTACTGTTTTTCGTATTAACGTGAAAATTTGTTGGTTCCCAACGTACGAGCTTGCGAATTCGAATATAATTAAGCTGCTATAAAATAATTGGCAAATGTCATTTCAAGTTAAGGTGTCGACGTAGAGGTGAGAATCTTGGCGTGAGATATTGGAGCCTCTTTTGAAACAATGCCTTCGTCGACAGCGTCGCTCAAGTGACGAGCACCTGTGAACGCGAGAATGCTCGGGGATCTCTTTCCTCGAAAAGGTAAAGCGAAGAGTCCGCCTTGGAACATCACAAAGCATCCTACGCATTCAACTTATCACGTTTCCGCTCGCGAGAACAGGCAAAATATATTTTTTTCCATGTACACACTGCGAATATGTGACTGAACAAAATGTGTTTCTCTTATAATATGTTTTACCAATACGATAAATACTCTCCCCTCCACATTTTTTATTTTATGTTTATTTTATTCTAATATTTATTTTTTTATTTTATTTTTATTTTATTTTTTAATTATTTTTTATTTTTTTTAAAAAAAATGAAAGTTAACGAGGTGTGGAAAATTTCTGACTTCTATCAATTTTAAAATACACATTACGAACTTGTCCTCGTCGAATTTCCTAAATCAGTCTACACGTCAAGTAGAAAATGGTGAACACAGATTTCGTAGATGCCTCTTGTGAGTAGTTTTATAGTAAAAAGTTTCTCTTTCTTCTATTGAGGTCAGATATCCTCCTACTCAAACGGAATCAGACTAAGTTATATCTCTCTTTTTACGAAAGACTGCCAAGGGAGCAACTTCGAGATGGAAAGAAATTTTACAAACGCGTATACCGTGCATAGACGAGGTCTCAATGTCAAATCGATATAAGCGTTCCCTGAAGGCATTGTAATGATCGCAGGTTGCGACATCCTCATTAGCTGAGTGCTTCTCTGAAAGGGAAGACTATGATAAAAGATGGTACCATGGTTGGGAAAGAGTTAACACAAGGGAACGATAAGAGAGTACCTGGGTGATCTCTTCCTATTGTGCGCCGCAGCGATACGAAACAAAAGTCTCTCCAGAAGTAGGTTATCGAGTGCCAACGAGCAAAAAGGGCAAACTTTTTCCAAGGAGCGCGCAGTCGAGTGTGGGAAAAACTATGGCGGAGTGTGTTCCAGGAGCAGTGCGGGCTACCGCGTTAAGGGCTACTAGAAGGAATGATGTTGAGCTGGATCAAAAGGATGAAAAGGGAAGGTTTTTGGCCGAGTACGAAACTGCTAAAAGGGACAAAAAAAAATTGACAAGGAGCCACCGATCCGACGGACGAACACAATGGAGAATAAAACATGACGTGGTTTTCACCCTACCAATACGAGCCGTCGAAAAAGAGCGCGAATCCGCATTTATATCCCGTTCGCCCGTCGGTGATATTCCCTACTTGAACGCATTTTGCCGACCAAACCCAATGAAAGCATCTGAGGCATCGAAATGTAACTTTCATCGGTAGGCACTGCAGTGGTTCGAAATATCTAAAATCTAAAAATTTCTAAAACAAAAAAAAATGAAGATAGAAGACGATTGGAATTTTGGAATTTTTTTTCTTTTTGCCGTAGCCAACAAAATTCTTACCAGCTCAAAGTAAAAAAAAAAAAATAAAAAATAAAAAAAAAGAGAGAGAGCTCACTCTTAACTTCAAGCGTAGAACTTCCTCCCCTTCAGGCATCTCCTGGGCAATCTTCAGGGCTTTTTACTACGTAAAAATGGAACTAAAAAGTAAGTGAACGTCTAGAAAGTCCGAAAGAACTCTGCAGTCTAAGGTTTAACGAAAAAGTCTAAAAATCCAGCAGAGGGTCTCCTGTTTTTTATTAGCTTGCCAAGCACTTTCTCCCCTTCGGGCATCATCAGGGCTTCGTACGCTTATTACAAGTATTCACGGCAAAAAAAATTAATTAATAGAAAATAAAAATATAAAAATTGAAAATTAAATAAAGCCTAAGGTATTGGTCTAGAAAAGTAGTAAAAAATTAAACCTAAAAAATAAATAAAATTAATAAAAGGTAACGAGATTACCTTTGAAACAGGTTCTCAAAAGATGTAAATAGTAAGGTCAGAAAAAAGTTTATGAGTTTTTAAATTAAGGTCTAAGAAAACTAAGGTCTAAAAAAAGCCTCTAACATATTTTAAGGTCTTAAAAGATAACAGATCTATGTAAAAAACGTGATGTTCTAGTACAACTTTTAGAAATCATACATTTCCAAAAATGTCGACGTTCTCAAGAAATTAAAAAAAAAAACGCATCCCTGTTACGGTCATGTTCTGGCTAAATAACTCGCCGTAATAACAATAACCGGAACAATGGTCTGAACTTGTCAACTTGTCTTTCATTGTCAACTTGGTGACACTGAAAATCTAGCTATTTTTCTCAAAAATGATTTTAATATTCTTTGTTATTTTTTTTCACATCCAAAAACCATCTCATCGGTAACTTCACCTTTCACTTCGCCTCGATCGAATTAAAATGTGACACGTGACGATAAGAAATCGAACTTATCCTTTCTAATTCATCTTCTCAGAGTATTTACCTTGTGGCTGTCCCTCCACTGCATTATTAAAAAGATCACCGGCAACGACGCGCGCCATAGCAACGGCTCATATGTTCAAGCGGATAAATCCGGATCTTTTGTTCTAGAACATTCTTCTCTAGGCCGCAAATTCTTTTCTAGATGTGTTCGCTGTTTTGACTATAACTTTTCAATTTTTTAAATCTAATGGAGTCAATTGTAAATATAACCAATTTCATTTGAAGTTATTAATTAGCACCACTCATCATAACTAAATTGGTGAACCCGACTTCAAAATGAACTTCGAATTTTCGATTCGCGACTTCACATCGTAGTTCTACAGCTTTGGTGAGATCGTTCCCTAACTTAAGCTAGAACATAATTCGTACGATGGATCCTGATCCAAGTGATTCGAATAATTCGGGAGCAGATGCCCAGGTCGCGAGAATTTCCGTAAAACTTCCTCCCGTCTGGCGGAAAAATATCAATACTTGGTTCATTCAAATTGACGCGATTTTTCGAAAATCTGGTATCACCTACGAATCTACCAAATACGATCATGTAGTCGCAGCTTTGGACTCAGATATCGCGGACATGATATCCGACTATCTGACCAAGCCATCGCAATCATTTCCGTATAGCGAACTCCGAACCCGTCTCGTTGCAGAATTTTCCGAATCAGATGGATCAAGAATCAAAAAATTATTGACCGAGCTCGAACTAGGTGACAAAAAACCTTCCCAGCTCTTACGGGAAATGAGATCGTTAGCTAAATCCCAGGTTACTGACGAATTTTTGAAAACGATGTTTCTTCAACAACTACCTGTGAACATTCGATCAATTTTAGCTCCGAGTTCTGATTCGCTAGATAAACAAGCTGAGATGGCAGATAAGATTCTAGAATATTCGCCGCAGCATTCCGTTCATGCAGTTAGTTGTCAACCGAATGCTAGAGTTTCGTCTCCGGATCGCATGGGTCGTCTCGAGGCGCAATTAGCCGAACTTACCATGTCGATCAACGAACTCAAGTCTCGATCTCGATCAAATTCCCGATTGAATTTTCCATTTCGATCGCGATCACGTTCAGGCAAGCGTTGTAATTCGCGTGGCTCCGCATCAAGTAAATTGTGCTGGTATCATTCCAATTTTTCGGATAGGGCTAAAAAATGCATTCCTCCGTGTGATTTTGCAACCAAGTCGGAAAACTAGAACCCCACTTCGTTGACGCGACGAGTTCCGAAGTGGCGGGTCAAAGTCGTCGCCTTTTCGTTTTCGATCGCCTGACCAACACTAAATATCTAGTTGACTGTGGATCTGACGTTTCCGCCCTTCCTCCGTCAAAACTTGACAAACCAAAAAAAACTGATCGCACTCTTTTCGCTGCGAATCATACTATCATCAACACCTATGGCGAAAAACTCGTTAATCTTGACCTAGGTCTCCGTCGCAGTTTTCGTTGGCCTTTCGTCATTGCCGATGTTTCGTCACCTATCCTTGGCGCTGATTTTCTTGAACATTTTGGACTGCTGGTTGATTTAAGGAACAAAAAGTTGATCGATTCTCGTACAAATATTTCGCAAACTGGTTCTGTACTTCCTTCGAACCTTGTTTCATCAATTCACTTAATTGATCCTACACACAGGTACGCCGATCTTCTAAAGAAATATCCGAACGTTTTGAAGGATAATCCGGCCTTTCAAGATCCTGATCCTGTTTTTTTCCACACCATTACTACTACCGGTCCACCAGTAACTGCCAAACCTCGCAGGTTGCCACCTGAAAAATTAGCGCAGGCTCAACTCGAGTTTCAACAAATGATTGATTTGGGTATTTGTAGACCGTCGAAAAGTTCGTGGGCAAGCCCTCTGCATCTTGTACCAAAAAAAGATGGTACATGGAGGCCGTGCGGTGACTACCGCACTCTAAATTCCAGGACTGTTCCAGACAAGTATCCCATCCCTCATGTCCAAGATTTCAATAGCCAGCTTTTCGGAAAAACTATTTTCTCCAAAATTGACCTTGTGAAAGCATTTCATCACATTCCAGTTCACCCAGACGACATCCAAAAAACCGCTGTAACCACACCCTTTGGTTTGTTTGAGTTCCTTCGACTTCCGTTTGGTTTAAAAAACGCTGCTCAATCCTTCCAGAGATACCTACATTCCGTACTTCGACACTTACCGTTCGTTTATTCCTATATTGATGACATCTTGGTCGCATCGTCAAACGAGGAAGAACATAGTGTCCACCTCAATCAGCTTTTTGAATGTCTCAATCGCCATGGAATTTGTGTCAACCTTCAAAAATGCGAATTCAACGTTCCTGAAGTAGCATTTCTTGGATTCAAAATTTCAGCAGCAGGTATCGTTCCACTTCCGGACCGAGTCAAAGCAATATTAGACTTTCCGCAGCCAGAGACCATCGAAGGACTTCGAAAATTTTTGGGCTTGATTAATTTTTATCGTCGCTCTCTTCCGAACGCTGCGTTGAAACAGCAACCTCTTTATGACATGTGTGGTGAACCTAAACGCAAGGACAAACGTAAAGTAGAGTGGTCCATTGAAACGTCACGAATTTTCGAAACTGTCAAAAACGACGTCGCAAATGCTACCCTTCTCGCTCATCCTTCTCTTGACCTTCCTATCATACTTTCGGTAGATGCGTCAGATTTCGGCGTTGGTGCAGCACTTCAGCAACTTCGCGAAGACGTCCTGGAACCTCTAGGCTTCTTCTCTAAAAAACTTTCGGGTGCTGAACGTTCCTATTCTACGTACGACCGTGAACTTTTGGCCATGTATAAAGGTGTCAAATATTTCAAATATTTTCTCGAGGGTCGACAATTTTCAATCCATACCGACCATAAACCGTTGACTTACGCTTTCGAACAGAAACCAGAGAAAGCTTCACCTCGTCAGCTCAGGCATCTCGATTTTATAGGTCAATTCACGACTGACATTCGATACGTGCCCGGGTATCAGAATATTCCTGCTGATATGCTCTCTCGTATTGCAAGTATTTCTGTTCCGTCCTCGATTTCACTTCATGACCTTGCAGTTGCGCAAACCACCTGCAAAGAACTTGAGCATTTACGTTCGTCAGATTCGTCAAATTTCAAAACCATTCATCTCGAGAATGATCTTGAACTAACTTGCGATGACTCAAAGGGGAAATTACGACCTTTCGTACCCGATCATTTTCGGCGACCTATATTTGACGCGCTTCACTCGCTAGCTCATCCTGGCGTTAAGGCTTCAGTAGACCTAGTCAATTCTCGGTTTTGTTGGCCATCATTAAAACGCGATGTCGCTTTGTGGTCTAAAACATGCGTTGAATGTCAGCGATCGAAGGTTTGGCGTCACACTTCAAGCCCTGTGCAGACGTATTCTCCTGGTAATCGGCGATTTTCTCACTTGAATGTAGACATCGTCGGTCCACTTCCTTCGTCGCAAGGTTTCAAATACCTTTTGACTATCATCGACAGATATACCCGCTGGCCTGAAGCCATTCCTATAGCTGATATTTCTGCAGAAACGGTCGCGAATTCTTTTCTCCATTCCTGGATAGCTCGTTTTGGCATTCCCCAGCTTATCACCACTGACAGGGGCAAGCAGTTCGACTGTGAATTGTTTTCGACCTTGACGAAATTATTAGGTGTCGATCACGTAAAGACCACTGCGTATCATCCAGCCTCGAACGGAGCAATAGAGCGTTGGCATCGTTGCCTCAAGTCAGCCCTCAAGGCTCAGCTTTCAGACGATTGGGTAGCCAAATTGCCTTTAGTCATGCTTGGACTTCGTTCGTACTTAATTCCGGACTACGGCGTATCACCCGCAGAACTTGTCTATGGAGAACCTCTTCGGCTTCCAGCCGATTTCTTCATTGATGTTCCCTTGGATTCCAGCGTTCCTGATCTGCTCTACACACTCCATACTCATATTTCCAAACTTCGACCAGTCGAATTCAAGCATCATTCGTCGCGATCACCCTACGTTCATCCGGATTTGGCGTCTTGTTCGCATGTTTTCGTGCGACACGATGCGGTTAGGAAACCACTACAGCCTGTGTATGACGGTCCGTTTCGCGTTATCTCCCGATCAGAGAAATTTTTCTCCATCGCGACTCCAAGAGGCGAAAATTCTGTTTCAATTGATCGGCTGAAACCAGCTTTCCTGCTAACCAGCGATCTCCACGAGACTTCTCGAAAATCGGAACCCTGCGCAGACCTTCAAGACACCACCACGGACTTGCCCAAATTACGTCAAGATTCACCTTCGTCTTCGACTACTCGTTCTGGACGTCGTGTTAGATTCCCGGACAGATACGTCGCAGAACTCCTACGTTAGCACTGGAGGGGGAGTGATGTGGCTGTCCCTCCACTGCATTATTAAAAAGATCACCGGCAACGACGCGCGCCATAGCAACGGCTCATATGTTCAAGCGGATAAATCCGGATCTTTTGTTCTAGAACATTCTTCTCTAGGCCGCAAATTCTTTTCTAGATGTGTTCGCTGTTTTGACTATAACTTTTCAATTTTTTAAATCTAATGGAGTCAATTGTAAATATAACCAATTTCATTTGAAGTTATTAATTAGCACCACACATCATAGTTAAAACCTCAATCCTCATCACTTTCGAGCTAATTAATCTGTTGATTACTCGTCGAAATTTTCCACCAAGTTCCGCGTTCTCGCGATGGACTTAATTAATCATTTACCTGGGCAGAGCCAATTTGCAAGTGTCAACATTCAACATGCCTGCGACAACAGATAATAATTGGAATGATAATCAAACCTCGATCGCGTCAACGTTCCCTGTAGGTCCGACGATGTTACAATGCGGTACGTGGTATACGGATGAATAACTTCTGGGGTCAAATTGATTGAAAACAGCTGAAAGAACGTTGCGGCGGTTAGTGTTAACGCGTGAAACGCTGTTCCGATGAAACCGCATCAGCGTTATTGGCCTATCAACCGAACTTTTTATACGCCCGTTTTATCGTCGGTTCGTCCGGCTATTATTAGCTTGCGGGAAACGACTCTCCAACTGTTGTCGCCGGAGCGCTTTCGCCGTTTCGAGGCGAGTTATGACAGATTTTACGGCCAATACGCCTGTCTTTAAAGGGTTTGAAAATTTGCTAAAGTGGCCATCTTAACCGTCATTTCCGAATATCGCCGTGAAATCGTATAACGAGTATTTATCTGAGTTTTGTCTGAGTTGAGTCTGAGTTATATGGATTGAAAGATTTATAAATAGACTCGAGGGAATTCAATGGTTCGATTGGAATAACCGTAAGTAATAAACGAAGACACCCTTTGAACAACGGAGCATGAAATCATTTCCTTCCTGAATCCCTTGTGCTAGAGGAAATATTAGCACACGCCACGAAAATCGGCGAGGGATTCGGGAAACGATTCGCGGAAGACAACTCATGACCAGTCATTTTCCTCTTCCTTACGGCGCGCCACGAATTTCCGAAGGAAAAATTATGATAAAAACGCTGCAAATGATCGTACAGTGGTTTATTATTCCTTTGCATCAATAATGATGTTAGAAGACTATTCATTTTTAATAGCAATTATTCTGTACATTCACGCCGAAAACCCCGTAGCAACTATTCTAATTTTATTTATTTCATTTTATTATTTTCTAAATTAAAAGCTGAATTTTTCGCCTAACGGTACAGCTGAAAATCAATAGCTATAACCATTCCAACGAATATAGAACGATTTTTATAGCTCCAAAGACTCTTGAGTTATACCCTCAGGTCAAATTTCAGAAAATCTCCCCAATTCAACACAAAAGCTGCGATAACTCGAGAACCAATAAAGCTATCGACCTCATTCATTCATTTCAGCGTCTAAAATCCAAAAATCTATAAAAATTGATACCAAGAACACATTTTTCTGAAAAGAAAAAAAATCAGAAAATATGCATGTTCTCTCCCTCATAACCCCTCAAAAACACCTTCAAAATTGAGCTAGCTATGTGATTCAAGAATTGAGCCAAATTACTATTAGAGAAAATTCGTATTTGCCAAAGTTTATCAGAAAAAGGTGTATTTGGTGTCAATTTCTATAGATTTTCGGACGCTAAATGAACGAGGCCATCGCGGGGCCGATAGCTTTATTAGATTTTGAGTTATCGTAGCTTTTGTGTTGAACTTGAGAGATTTTCACAAATTTGGCATGAGGTGAAACGTAAATCATCAAATTTTGAGGGTTGTTAGAAAATCGTTTTTCTTTGGCGATTACAATGGTTTGTTATTGATTAATAAACCTAAGCATTATAATAAAAAAACATAATCATTGGAAAATTAGGTAACTATTGAGCGTGCAAAGAAATGGCCCACCGCTTATTCCCAAACTAAGCGCCTTCAATAGAGGAATCCTCCTCCTCCTCCTCCTCCTACTCCTCCTCCTCCTACTCCTACTCCTCCTACTCCTCCTCCTCCTCCTCCTCCTCCTACTCCTCCTCCTCCTCCTCCTCCTCCTCCTCCTCCTCCTCCTCCTCCTCCTCTATCCTGATTCTCAATCAACATTACTCTAAAAAATGCATACAATATAAAATACCTAATCGAAAAATGCATTATCCAGTTTTCAAAACAAGTATTGAATTTAATGAATGGGAAAATAGAAAGCAATGTTAACAGGAAGTGCGTTCCGCTTTATGTACCGAGATACTGAGATTGCTCTGGCCCAAAGAGATGTTTGAAATAGCGGCTCTGTGGAATTGTAAAAGGAAGAACAAGAAGCGTGGGGACGAAAGGACAAGCTGATGAAACGCCCCTTGTAAATGGAGCTTCGCTGCTAGACCCGAGGAATAACTGGCCTAGTCTCAAAAGCCCACTCTCCTTTCCCATTTTCTTCGATTCGTAAGTACGTTTGTACGATTTTCAAGCGGTCCTAATTGCTCAAAGCACTTCGCGAATTGATTCAGGTGCGCAATAAATGGAAGAAAGTCGTAAAAGGATCACCATGCTAACCGTATTATAAAGAAATAAAATAACTCGATTTCATTCAAACAAAAAAAGAGAATTTTTGCTTTAAAAAGTACTATTTGTCAAGGTTAATTCTGATAACGGTATAAAGCTCTCAGTAAACCTCCTAAAATAAATAAAAACTCTTTCGGGAAATCCTCCTCTCATAGAATGTGATACAGATTTCATTCTCGACGTTCTAAACGTTCGTGGGAGATGTTTTCAATTCAAAAGGGAAAACGAAGTTGTTAAAATGCAGCTGGGAGGCAATCAATTGTGCGAATTATGTAGCTCGATGAATATTCGCCTCGTTTTCGGCTCCTCCATTGAATCGATTTCGCACTGACCCAGCTCGGGGATAAGTACGCAGGTGCAACGAGTGCTTGGTTAAAAATCCATCGTCTATGCTACGGTGGATCTGACACAGAATTACAGGGATCAGAGATAGGCCTCGTGAATCGCATTCCCTTATCGCAGAAGCTCGAATTGCTCTCTCTCATTGCTAAAACAGGGGGCTCACTTTTTCTTCCGGTTCTGCCGAAATAAAGGAACAGACCGTTCTTCCGATAACGTTATCGCCCGGAAAACTCGACCTCTCGCGTCGTTCATGTCTTTCCGCCTTAGGATTTGTTCAAAAGACAAATGGCTGGATCAGCTCTATATCCTCGCCTTACAATGAAAAGCTTTACGTAACCAAAACGCTGCAAAGGATTGTACAGTGGTTTATTATTCCTTCGCTTCAATAATGATTTAAGAAGATTATCCATTTGTGATAGTAATTATTCCGAACATTTGTGAACGTTCCCACCGAAAAACAGATTAAATCATTTTTATTTTTCTTAACTTCCAAATAAAAATGTGAATTTTTAGCCTAACGGTGCAGTTGAAGAGAGTGTTTGACGACCATTCCAACGAATATAGAACGATTTTTATAGCTCCAAGAACACTCAAGATATTATACTCGAGCCAAATTTCTGAAAATCTTCACTATATAACACAAAAGCTGTGATAAGTCGAGAAACAATAAAACTATCGACCCCGCAATGGTCTCATTCGATTCAGCGTCCAAAAATCTATATAAATTTATACCAAACACACATTTTTCTGAAAACCCTTGAAAAATATGAATTTTCCTCCTCAAAACCCCCAAAAATACCCTTAAAATTGAGCTAGCAATGTGATTCAAGATTCGGGCCGTTAAAACGTAAAACAACAAATTTTGAGGAGGTTAGAAAAAAAATTTTCTTGGGCTCACGATGGTTTACTATTGAATAATAAACCTAAAATCTATCGTACAGAACCGAAGGTGTGTCAATTTTGAATTCGTCCCATAGACCGATAGATTGCTCTTGGAGAATGTGACGTTACAACGATTATTAAATGGTAAAAAACCGAAATATCGGAGAATCGATAAAAACTAAATAGATTCAGATAATATAGGATATAGATAACATTATATATATATGATTTTTAGGATATAGATAACGATCGAACGAACTGGGGCCCCCAGTAATGATAATTATAGCTTAGGATCATTGAAAATTACATTTGAGAGCGTAGGAAGAATATGGCGTTACCGCAACACACTGTGAAAATATCCCGCAATAATTTCAGCCATGGAAAATATCCCGAAAACTCTCCGAAAAACGTTTCTTAGTGTACCTAATTAGTGTTCAGAGTTAAATAGTAAAAATTTAACTTTTACACTATTTTTTAAACCCATTCGCCTGTTTTTGGACCTCTTGGAGAAAATCGACAAGCAAATTAATAGAAGTCATTCAGTACTATGGAGTTGAAAAAATTCGAACAAGCCGAAGTAGTTCACGGTAATAAAGAACCGTTCCGGTAGAACGATACGTTTTTACAGCAAATATGATGTAGTGCATATGAGACCACTGTAAACAAGAAACAATACCATAATTATCCCCGTTATGAGTTAATTTATCGCTCACGCTATTCGAGCGGCGCGTTTAAATCTTTTTCCCCTTCGTCGAGTTAACAAGTCACGCATAGGTTGTACGGATCTTTCAGCATGCGATGACTTAACGAGTTGAACCTATTTTTAGCCCGGAAAGAACCTCAAACTAACACGCCCGTAAAAATGTTGACATCTAAATACGACTTGGGTGAATAGCTTTGGCTAGAACGAAGAACAAATAGGATTTTCTACATGGGGAAAATATAATTTTCCCGATTGCTGGGATTTTCCGGAATAATTTTATAGGTCTGGAAAATGAAATATAAAGAAAAGTCAATAGGTACCTACCAATTTAAAAAGATTAATTAATTTTAAAAAACACTGAAATTAATAGTAGTAATTGAACCTGTTATCTTGAAATGCGAATTCTACTCTAAGTTTCCTGATAAGTAATGGATCAGAAAACGGTAGAATTTGAAGGAAAAAAAAGAAAGCATTTGACGACAAAATAAATACAAAAGATACACGTTTTGAACAAGATTTCTACGTCTTGTCATTTCGATTACGTTAGTATTCTATTTCATAGCATGAAAATTAGATTATCATGGCATCGGATAATCAATTATTATGGGACGTTTTTAATTATTGCTGCTCGAAATGGATCAGGGAAATGTTGAAAGTTAACAGGCAAATGGTTGTTAGTTCAAGGGAGTTTTTTCGGATTTACTTCACCACTTTTTGAATAGCATCACTTCAATTTTTTTTTATCCATTAATTTATGCTATCTTAGCCCCCTCAAATTTTATCTTGTATGTTGTTAAATGGGCTAGCATTTTAACGTGGAATTTCGGTTTTTTAGTAGTTGCTGTACAGAGCATATTTTTCTGACAGCCGATGCTTGAGAAAAACGCACATTTTTTAATCTATCCCTCAAATGGTAATAATAATTTATTTTATTTATTTATTTACATGTACGGGACAAGCCAATTTCAAATTATATATTGTGCGACACCGGTTTAAAAATAATATTGCTAACAAGTAATCAACACACAAAAAATAATAGAATAGATGAGACCTTGAGACCTATTTTAAGAGTAGAGCTTCATGCCACATTTATAACGGTCGTTCTGAGTTTTATATCGCGAAAATCAGGGCTTCGGTTGGCCCAAAATTTACAGGACAAAAAACCAAGTGCGCAACGACGTCAAGTATTTTTCGGTTCACGAGTCGACCTGTCACCACTCCGTAGTGTGCTACTGCGCGGTTTCATTGTACGAAAAAAGGTCAACAGAAACCTGAAGTGCTTCGCAGTTCATTCCACCTATGTAACCTACAAACAAAGCGGTTCAGAGGCCGTCTATCTATATAAAACGCACAGGCGCGAGAAGTTGCCTCTACCAACGTTCCTGAAAGTGAGATGTGGCCTTATTCGCCGGGTTTTTAATGCGTGTCGTAAAAGGGGGAAGCCGGAAATGCCGAACGCAAGCGGAGATGATGGATGATGGTTTTGGTGGTGAGGATAATGGCATATAAGAAACAGCTCAGCTGCCGCGGCGACGAGCCTGGAGAATTTCAACTCGGAGGGAGTTCACCGGCGAAAAGAAACTCAAAACCGACCCGCTACTAACTTCCCATTGTTCGCGTTTGAAAACTTCTCGGATTTTGAATAGCTGACGGACTTTTTCCCCTCGCAATTTCTCTCCACTCATATCGAGTTGTTCCTATTGTATTTCCGCTCGTTCTCAATGATCGACTATTGTAGTGTACTTCTATCTTTCCAAGTGCTTGATGTTAATTATGAAGCTGATGAAATTCTCAAGTGCCATTTCAATGAAAGTGAATCGCTCTCGAGCTTTTCTAATTTCCAAGGGGCAAGTGCTTTTGGGGAAATTTCGAGAGACTACGCAAGTAGTAGATTCGGGAAAATTCAGACGTTCCACCTGCTGACTATTTATTAACCGACGAATAATAAATAATAATAATAATAATAATAATAATAATAATAATGAAGGAAATTAATTTTTTTTGATAATTTTAATTTTAATTATAAATATATTGATAAAAATAATATAAAAATAAAAATAATATTATTATAATAGTTAATAACTGACTAATAACCACTGTAATCGCCGAGAAAAAAACAATAACCCCCATGTTATGTTTCAAAGCATGTAGAATAAAAATATCAAATAAAAACAACAAATATTTGAGAACATTTCATCTAACAATAGATTGGGGAAACTCCCTAACGTTGATGGTAATTTTAATCGTTTTAATTCTTCTTAATTATCTAATAAAACTTAAATTATTTACCTAGTGATACAGCTGAAGAGAATGTTGGACGGTTTTTTTTTATTCATTTCAACGAATATGATGATTCGAGATAGTTACTAACACAACTGCGTGATTTTCCTAAATCATAATTTAAGCAAAGGAAAATAAACCACTGTAGACTAGCAGCTTTTTTCGTTTTTCTTCAAACAAATTTCGAATTATTCATTCACTTGTCTCGCCAAGCCATACGTTCCACCTTCGCATATTTGCTCATTTCCGTTCGTCAGCTGAAGCGTTCAGAAAATAGAATCATCATTCGTATTTCGCGCGGATAAATCGTTTACATTGTTTACCTTTGCATATTAGAAGCGGAGTTTCCATTTTTTCGAACTCTCTCCAATACTGCTCGGCTAGAACTAACAGTTATCCAATTTCCAGTGGGTAAATTTTTTTTTCGCTCCTGAAAAAAATGTCGCCGAATACCTACATTTGGATCGCGCAGTCTTTCGACTAACGAGACTCTCTTCGTATTCAAGCTTCGCTGGATGAGTTCGTTATTTTCAAATGGAAACGATGGGAGGTTATCTTCATGAAAAACACCCCCGCCTCTTGACGCGAAGGGCCGGGCCACGATTTCATAATTTAGTAAAACCTTCTCTGTATACTTTAGCTTTGAATTATTCACAACGGTTGCATCGTCTCTTTGTTCGATTAACTCAGTTTCTTACGAACGCTTCTCTCGTGTTTTCATTTGAGCGATCTTATCCGATTAACGCCGATCAACATACTAATGTATATGTTTTGATAAAGTATATAATTATGATAAAATAGATTAGCTTGAGCGTGTATTTTTTTTTTTTTTTTTTTTTTTTTTTTTTTTTTTTTTTTTTTTTTTTTTTTTTTTTTAAGTGTACTTAAAAATGGAATTATTGTGATAGTCCGAAAAGTCTATCTCGGAACGAAGGTGAATTTGGAAGAAATTGTTATAGTACTATACTCAGGAACACTCTCTGAAAAAGTTTCTATGTGTCCGTGTCTGTCTGTCAGTCTGTGAGTTCGTGTGTCTCCGATCAAAAAGGGATATAAATCTACATATCTCCCTGAAAAATGAATGCAACTCGATGAGAGTACTTCTGAGATATAACCTTTCAAGGGGTTTTTTCTATTCTAATTTTGGTTCATTATAAAATAATAAACCATTGTTATCGCTCAAAAAAAAAAAAAAAAAAAAAAAAAAAAAACGTTTCTAACCCCTTCTCAAAATTCATGCAGCTACATTCTTGAAGTTTTCATCAAAAATCAATATTAGTCCTACGACGGCCCAATTACTGAACCAACTTGCTAGCTCAATTTTAATGGAATTTTTGGGGGTTTTGAGAGGGAGAAAATTCATATTTTCCAAGGTTTTTCAGAAAATGATGTATTTGTTTTTCAATTTCTATAGATTTTTGGACGCTGAATCGAATGAGACCATCGCTGATCGGTAGATTTATTGGTTATCGAGTTATGGCAGCTTTTGTGTCGAATTCGGGAGCTTTTCAGAAACGTGGCATGAGGTTATAAATCGAGAGCTCTTAGAGCTATAAAAATTGATCTATACTCTGGAATTTCGCCAAACACTCTTCAGCTGTACCGTTAGGCAAAAAATTAACCTTTAATTTTGAAATTAAGAAAAATAAAAATGATTAAAATGACAATAGTTGCTACGGAGTTTTCCCCTTTAGATACCAATCTAATGTTCGGTGGGAACGTTCTCAAATGTTCGGAATATAGTTACCACAAATTGATAATCTTCCTATATCATTATTGAAGCGAAGGAATAATAAACCACTATACTATCATTTGCAGCGATTTATTGGATATTCGGATTCTACATACCATGATACGTAAAACATCAAATTTTGATGGGGGTTTTCGAACATTTTTTCTTGGGTGATCACGATGGTTTATTATTGAATAATTAACCGAAATTCGCCGTTTCCTCGGTGAGACAATATTATTAGAAAGTCAAGTTGGAAATATGGTGGTGTTTATTAACCGTAAATTTACTTACATAAATTTCAAACGAAGTCCAAGTAAGCGGGAAAATTAATTGAACAGCCGTCCTAATCAAGGAAACGGTCTCATATAATTTTCCATACCTTTCGTTCATCTCTACAAATTTACAGCTGAGACCGCTTGATTAGTAGCTTTATCGCCTCGTAATCGTGTTGGAGCAAGGAACAGAAAGCATAATATTCCCTTATCGAATCGCCGGCTGCTTTTAATCCGCCCGATGGAGAACTGGCGAATTCCATTAGCAACCTCGAACCGTTTCTTACAAGCAAATTCGAGGCGTTGTGATCCAATTAGTTGATCAAGCAATTCAATCCGATTATAATCGGATGTTCGATTCAGATTTAGCCACGACAGACCATTCGCCCTTTATCAAACGTCGAGATTCAAAGCGACCGATGTTGGGCGGCGTGGAATTCGTGTTGAAACGATCAGCAGCGCCGCGGAAATTGGAGAGCTTAAAACACCGGATATCGTCAACAACGTTGTTCCATTAACGCTAGCCTGAATCGATATTATCTAAATCCAAGCTAGATAGCGAGCTTAATTAATTTTAAGTATATTACTACTATGGAATAGATAGATTAGGGCTAGAAACGAAGAATGTTTCATATGTATTGTTGAACTACGCATTATCAAATGCCGTCGAATCGAATTTGAACAAAACCGATCAGCTGGCAATACACGCAAGTTTTTTCACGTTGAAAATCGTAGCATTGAATGGTTTCTAATTCAAAAACGCTGCAAATGATTGTACAGTGGTTTATTATTATTACGCTTCAATATTGATTTAAGAAGACTATCCATTTTTCATTTTAAATATTCCAAACATTTGTGCACGTTCCCACCGAAAAACAGATGGTAACTATCGGGGAAAACTCCGTATAGCAACTATAGTAATTTTAATCATTTTTATTTTTCTTAATTTCCTAATTAAAAGCTAAACTTATTGCCAAACGATACAGCTGGAGAGAGTGTTCGACGACCATTTCAATGAGTATAGAACGATTTTTATAGCTCCAAGAACTCTCGAGTTATACCCTCATGTCAAATTTCTGAAAATCTCCCAAATTCGGCACAAAAGCTGCGATAACTCGAGAACCAATAAAGCTATCGACCCGGCGATGGTCTCATTCGATTCGGCGTCCAAAAATCTATATAATTCGATACCACGTACACATTTTTCTGAAAAAACTTGGAAAATATGAATTTTCTCCCCCTCAAAACCCCCAAAAAATACCCTTAAAATTGAGCTAGCAAGTTGGTTCAAGAATTGGGCCGTCGTAGGACCGAGATTGAAATTTGGTGAAAATTTCAAGAATTTAGCTATTATGGTTTGGCCGGAAAAGTGTTGACGGCGTACGGCGTTCGGCGTACGGCGTACGGCGGACAGACAGAATTTTTTTTATTGGATATTCGTATTCTACATGCCTTGAAACGTAAAACATCAAATTTTGAGGGGGGTTATAAAAATTTTTTTCTTGGGCGATTACAATGGTTTACTATTGAATAATAAACTAAAATTAACTGTGTTAGTCGACATCAAAAAACGGCTATTCATGACGTGTAGCCGTATGATCCACAGCAGTTATAAAATGCTATAAAAATCGTTCTATACTCGTTGGAATGGTCGTCAAACATTCTCTTCGACTATACCGTAAGGCGATAATGTTCGGAATAATTACTACCACAAATAATGGATAATCTTTTTAAATCATTATTGAAGCGAAGGAATAATAAACCACTGTACAATAATTTGAAGCGTTTTTTTTCATTGTATTCACGTTCTCGGTTGATAATAATGATTCAAATTGCACGATTCAGTTTTCTTCTGTTGTGTGTCGTAATCATGAATAGGCTTGAAACACTTTTTATTCTGGAAATTAGTAAAGACCCATTTCAGGCCTAATAGAACTCATAATCAAATGATATTCATTGGCAATGGTCACAGCAGAATTTAGTGAAAGAGAGAAAAAAAATTAAATTCGGTTTCTTCAGCGGGTAACTTTAAAAGGAACAATTAACATCACCAGATTAGTGCTAGAAGCCGATTGATAAACGCCCAAGCGAAATTATCGACGATATAAGCAACTGTCTAGCGGTTTTTCAAAAATTACCCGAGCAATTGATAAACCGGGGATTTATCCTCTGCAATCTAAAACAAAGATGCAGTACCATTGGTTTTGCGGTTCTAAGCAAGTTTCCCCTCGCCAATGAAATAGGTCGTAAAATAGCCTCAAGTTCCACGCAGTCCATTAGCCAGCTTTTCCCAACTTGTCACCATTTTCGACAATCGCGTCTCGCCTTCGAGGGAAATGGCTATTGCTCTGTTGCTCAGCTGTTGACTCGGCCTGGGCCCAGCTTTCTGCTCCCTTTAGCTCCTTATCGCCAGCTTCCAGATCACTTGGCCTTCCTTAAGGAGCCGCACAGACTCCAGCGGTCAGAAAACAAAGCTTAAGTTCTCTTCGGGTAAATATTTCCTTCGCCTAAGTCTTCCAGAAAATAAACGAAGCAATAAATAGCTAAAAGGGCTATAAGAACATTTCAATGTAACTTTAATTTTCAAAAATGGTCGTGATAATTTTCAATTTATTTTCAGAAATAGAGAAACCCGCTCTCGATGGAAAACTGGAATTTAATATTTTCTCGGAACTTTATTTTCCTCTGCGATTCGAGCGAATTTGCATTCGCTGCATCGAACTCAATGAGGTAGGATTCAGAAGATGATTTATCTTGAAGAATTTCTCATCGCCGTTTTCGAAATGGAAAAAGCGAGGAGAACTCTTTGTGATTGACATCAAGGAAGTGAATAGAGTTTCTTTCGCCTCATCATCATTTCCGCTTTCCTTGCGTCGTAGACCTGACCTTCTTGACAGACACATCAACACTGACTCAGCATACTCGGTTGTTATCTGAAATAGAGTTACCTACACTCGCGGAAAAATCTGAACGAGTTGCAAATATTTCTCGATACAATATTGCAAAATAATACGAATTGATTGTTGGTATCGCGAAGCTTGGAAAATGTATACAGAACGAAATATTATCATGTTATCAAGTAGTGTAGGATCATAAAACGGCATCAGAGATGCTTTGCTATCAGTTTGCGCTTTTGCTGTAATTTCCATAGAAAGTCGAACCGAGCGAGGTGTCCTGATAGGGATGATTGTAGGTAAGGATTTATCCATTTTCAATACCGATAGTTGCTAATTGCTGTTGATTTTCACATGGATTGGTAATGTAAATATATTTCACTGGTATCGATGTCAAAATTCTATTTATCAGATAATGGTATTAATAATCGATTTCGATAATAAATTTTATAAAAAGTCCAGTGATATTAGGATTTAATTTTACCGCGGTATCGAAATGCGGCTCAACATCAATCAGTACCAAGAAACAATAAGATGTTGGGATCAAAAATTGATTCCACTGTCAATCGTCCAATAAGTGTCAGAATGAAAAACCGATTTCGCTAGCGACGTTTATCGATTTTATGTTTTGAAATTTAGAAAACATTACACAGCTATTAGTACCAAAAATCAGTTTCGCAGGTATCTGTATCTAGATTATGAAGCAGATCTACAACACATAAATATATCATGACATCAACAAGCAACACGATCTTGACACACTCCGCTGTCTGACTAGGACACTATTTCTATTTGATTTGTCGCCTGAACTTTGCTGCTTCACTCTAAATCACTGTGATACATTTTTCTAAAATTCAATTGCATCCCTTTTATTAAATATCATAATAATAATAACAACAATAATATTAATAATAATTACAAATTTTGTTATGAACTCAGCTTCGTCTACTATTCCCGTTGTATGTGTTCACAATCGACAACAACGACAGTTAAGTAAGTAAAAATAATGATTAGAAATAAAAGTTTTAAGTAAGAATAATAAGTTAATTAAGAAGTAAGAATAATAAGTTTAATGACTTCAATAAGTTTAATTAAAAAGTAAGAATAATAATTACATTTCTTCAGAAAAAAATTAATTTAACTCGTTAAAATCAATTTAACCCTTAAAATTGACCAAGAATCGATCGAACTTGTTAAAATTGATCAAGAATCGATGTAGCATGTTAAAATCCATCAAGAATCTATTTTAAATGTAAAAATAATATATTTACACTTAAGAATTTATCAAGAAGTGATTGAACACGTTTGAGTTGATCATTAATCAGTTTAACTTGTTAGAATTTATTACGAAAATATTTAACACGTTAGAATAGAATCCAAAATTAATTAAACACGTTAAAATTGATCAACAATTTATACAACACCTTAGAATCGATCAAGAAACAATTTTATATGTTAGAATTGATTTTTAAAAAAGTATTTGAAATGTTGGAATGAACTAAGAATTGATCTAACCCGTTAGAATCAATCTAGAACCGATTGAGCACACTAAAATTGATCAAGGTTGATTGAAGACATTAGAGTCGATTGAACATGTTAGAAAATTAAAAGATTCGATTTTACATGTGTCTGTAGTAAGATTTATTTATTTATCGACGCATTGTAGTGAATATAAATTGAACAGCTATACCGATACTTCGATTCGATCTTACTCGTATCACAATCCATTTCCCAGAGATAGGAATCACGATTATATTTCACGAAATTATAAGGAAAGAACGGATCGCGTTACTACGCATTCACCTTACAGCGTTGTATTATTTCTACGAAACATTCAAGGGGGCTATATAAACGAAATTCCGCAGCCCATCGCGTTATCTCTAATGAAATCTTACCACCCCCTATTGAGACGTAAAACGAAAACCTACCTTCATCTCAGCCTCTCTTCAGTACAAACTTTTCGCCACGCGCGTCTCCCTCGGCGGGTAATCATTCGACGGATCCTCTTCTTCAATTTTCGAGATATTAGTTCCAGTTTCATAAACTTCGGAATGAATGAAACCCAGCGACGGGAAGTTTTAATGAAGAAAACTCTTTCGGCTATACTCTGATGAAACTATCAACTGATTAAAGATCCGCAGTATCGTTTTGGCCGGTTCGCATATATTATTCCGGTCTTTTCATTATAAAAAAATTCAGCTCGTGTAATTGGAATTTTCGAGTCGTTCAATTCGAGACGATTAATTCAAAACGTTTCATTTTTCATGTTAAATATAAGTATTTTTCTCGCCCTCCTGCCCCTTTTAATAAATATTTTTTAGACAGTATAAACAGTTGATCAGTGTTCTACAACGTGTGACGATGAAGATGCAAAAGAATTTTAACGAAAAAAGTTGCAAACGATTGTACAGTGGTTTAGCTTTGCTTTTCATTCATGATTTGAAATTTCCATTCAATTGAGATATTAATTGTCGAAAACCTTGGTGAACGTATTTTCCAATCAATAAGTAATACGGTAGAACGTCGTTTTTCGATTTCTTGATGTCTGATTTTTTAAAATAATTAATCGTCCCATAATTTTAGTTTTTTTCACCATCTCAAACTATTCTCGTTTTTTTCTCCCCTTTGTAGTAAATTTTCAATTTACGTTGTTATATACTTTGTTTTTGAAGAAAAGCTCTCAAGATGCGCGGTTACAATTTATTTTATTTATTTTCGTGTGTTCATTAATTTTCTGCATTTATTATTGTCCTAGTCTGTTCCTTACCTATTTTAACCGCTGCAAATATCCGGAAGAGCGTTCGTAAATCTTACAAAAATGCCACGGGCTTTCCTTGCTGTAACCTCGCCTGAATCCGTAAGCGGAGGTAATAAAGAGAACGATGAAGTTCGTCGAGCGAATTTTGCAAATGTATGTGAATTTCAAAGCGGCGATTTCGACGGGGTGAAAAATCCCTTTGAGCGGCGCAACATTGTTACAAATTAGCTCCCTCGGGAGCTGTTTGTCGGTATGTACATGAGAATCCTACCCTAGTTACGGTGAATAAAGCGGCCGCGTTTTACGAGGCAAAGGGCGACCAGTCTGTCATCTTGAAGTCGGATTCTTCGAATAGCGCCATATTTGTTTTTACTGTTCTTCCACGCGTGAGCATTTTATTGCTCTAGGCCCTTCATATTGTTGCTATTGTGAATGTATACCGCACGTGTATTTTTTTCGGACACGCCAGAAAAATTGCAGCTAACTTCGCTCAAACCATGTTTTTCCAGTAGTCAACCATTTATTATTTTTATTAATATATTTATTTTACCAAGCCCGGTTATTTGCAAAAAAGTAGTTATAATATATGCAAAGATAAATAAATTAATAGCACTCAGCCGAGAACCAACGAGTATGCGAATTTATTCTTTTGATTTATTATTCAATCATAAGCGATTAAAGTGATTCTTTATTGAATAGCAAACCGTTGTAATCGCTCGCGAAAAATGTCTAAATTTCCTTTTCTATTTTCCTTAAAATTTGATATTTTACTTTTCAAGGCATGATCCAATAAAAAATTCAACCCGTCCGTCGTCAACAGTCTTTATAAGAAACTGGAGAGCACGGTTTACAGACATCCGTCAAACGCAACCCTGTAAACCCTCTTTAAGACCAACATATTCGAACCCGCATCAATTTTAAGGGTATTTTGGCGGGTTACATGAGAGGAAAATTTCTAATTTTCGAGAGTTTTGAAAATTCGTGATTGATATTGATTCGTAAAAAATTTTGGATGGTGAATTTTGGAACGATACGATGCGGCATATTTATTTATTGTATTTTATTTCGATGATGTGGTATAAGCGAAAAAATTCTTTCGGTGATACTCTAGACCTTCATTGTTTCATTGCTGTATTTTTTTCGATAGAAGAGAGAAAAATCCAATTTATCTACTCACATACTTTCGGAAGTTTCCCCAATCAAACTTCAATTAAAAAATTCCCAGATCATGAAAAAATAATTAGAATTATATAACGAATTATAATTGGAGAATATTTCCTCCCTGAAGGGTAAATTAGGTTGGAAAATTCGAAATAATGCGATCCCTCTTCTTCCGTATGATCAAGGGAAAATCTTAAAAAATACTTTCCGGGTTATATTGATTCCGCGGACCCGATCGGTTAGATAGCTCTCGTCCCTCGCAATTGTTGGAATTCAGGCCTGAGACCGTCTCAAAGACTATCAAAGATTTCCATCTCGTCTGGCAGTCAAAGGAGGCAATTGGAACCGAGGGCCGACCAAAGGAAGACGAAGGATAGAGCTTCATTTACGTCAGTCTCGCATCTCGTTTCGCCGTTCAAGGAAACGTGCGCCAATTAGCGATGAAACGTGCTGTCATCGAATTTTACATCACAATTAAAGGCAGAGATTCATACTCGGCATCCCAATCGGGAGAAGTTTCTAACGTAAGGTTTATCTTAGCAATGGGAGCCAATTTACACGCACGGGAGCCTCCTAGTTACAACGTCATCGCATTGATTACCGCACATAAGCTATATCATAGTTTACAATTAACGAATTTTAGTACCTTTCGTTCTGCTGTTAATCAATCACTCGACTCGGAGAATACGACCGAATAAATAAGATTTATACCGTCTCACATTATTATTTCCACTTTATTAGCATTATTTTCGTTACTATTAATTTCATAAAGTCTTTTCAATTTTATTTATTCGGAAACAAGGCCTTATTAATTTATTCGGAATAAAAAATCACGTCTGACGATTTGTCTCATATCTGTTCAAGAAAACCTCACAGCGTGGACTAAATAGACGAACGCGAAGAACTCTATAAATTCCCGTTCCCAGTCGACACATTTTATCCTGTCTGAAAAAAATATCAGAGTCTTTTCAAGCGTAGAACAATAATCCGATACAGAAATTTAGCTCGCCCAACTTTATCCATGAGTGAATTCAAAGGTTCCTGAAGGCCTTTACCGAAGTATCACGGTTGTAAAACGAATCACGTTCTCATTGGAGAGAATATCTGTAGCGAGTTCTTTTCTGTGTTCCTTTCATCCGAGGGAGCCCGAGTATTTTCAATAGGATATTTCCAAGCCAATACTTGGCTGGCAATCTTGGCCATTCTCGCACTCCGTTTCTCTCAAATCTGTATCTTCGCAGACGTTGGGCAAATACGCGGAGCTAGTTAATGTTGTAGAAATCTCTTATCCAGAAGTTCGCACGTTGGAAGGTGAAAATTGGTTTTAAAATCTTATTCACCTATAAAGGCCAAATGCGAGATCCGAACCGAAGGAAGACTTGGAATAGTAAACGATCTAAAAACTTAAATAAACGAAGCCCTTTTTTTTTAATTTTTTTTTAACGTCTGTTGCATTTTACGATTGAATAAAATATTAAATAAGGTTGAAAGAATAACTGCTTGTATTTGTTAGGAAAGCAGGGAAAATGATTGAAATCGAGAGTATCAGTGGAAATATTGTGATGGTATTATATCCCTCGAAATTTTTAATAATGAGAAATCAATAGAATATTGAATATTATCAATTGTTGATAATTTAATAGAAATATTGAATTATCAATTGTTGATAATTCAATAGAAATATTGAATTATCAATTGTTGATAATTTAATAGAAATATTGAATTATCAATTGTTGATAATTTGATAGAAATATTGAATTATCAAATGTTGATAATTTAATAGAAATATTGAATTATCAATTGTTGATAATTTAATAGAAATATTGAATTATCAATTGTTGATAATTTAATAGAAATATTGAAATATCAATTGTTGATAATTTAATAGAAATATTGAATTATCATTGAATATTGAATTATTAATTGTTGGTAATTCGATATTATATAATATTAATATAATAAATAAGATATAATACGTATAATATCGAATTACCCATTTTTTATGATGAGCGATCACTTTAAATGTCGAATTATTACTTTTCGATGATAAGATAACATTATTTGATACATAAAATTATCGATTCTTGACGATAAGTTATCACTTGTAATATCTAATTATCAATTTTTGGTGATAATATATCACTTAGAAGATCAAATTATCGAACGTTCATTATATCACTATAAATAACGAATTATCAATTGTTGATAAGAATTCATACCAATAATTCATCAATTTTTTATGATATAGCTTGAAATATAGAATTATTGTTTTTTGATTATAAGATATAATTTAAAATATGTAATCATCATTTATCAGTAATTATTTATTTTTTTTTCTTGATAAGATATCACTATAAATATTGAATGATCAATTTAGGTGAGAATTTATCTCTAGAAAATATTGAACCATTGATTTTTTATGATACTTCATCTCTAGAAATATTGATTTATCGATCGTGTCATTATAATTATCACTAGAAATATTGCCTTATCGATTGTTGGCAATAAGATATCACTTGGAGTATCAAATTATCGATCGTTGATGACAAGCTATCCTTAGAAATATTGAACTTTTCATTCTTGATGGTGATCGATCTCTTGATGATGAAATTGTAAAAAAATCTAGCCATAGACCATAGAGACACATTCAGCCTCCCATTAGAAGGGATCAATGCATTGTTTTTCTGGCGAGTACTTTTACTAGGTATAAGTTATGGTCAAATGGCAGTAAAGTTGTTTTTAAATCTAACCTGGAACCGCTAGTTAGAGTCGCTCGATTCGAATAAGGAAAATTTACATTTACATGATCCGATTATTCGGAACGTGCTGAAGGAAGCCGAGTCGCCGAATGAAGTTTACTTAACTCACGATCGGACACGTGTCCCTGTCGGTCGACCGTGTTTTCGAAATGGATTACATTAGCTGAGAGAGCATCGTAGAGGATGAAGTACCGACATCAAATTCTTGCGGGATGGCAATATATCCGACATCGAATTATTGAGGAAGTCTCCTGCGAGTTTACCGGCATGAATTTATCGGAATAACGCGAGGTAAAAAGCGCGGCCATCTTTACAGGTATGAGGGATGGAAATAATTTTCTTTCTCGTCCCGATGGCTTCTCGGAATTCGCTATCGCACTTGAAAATAACGAGGCAATAAAAATGAATATTACAGCAAATGTATTCTTCTCGTGTCTCCTGTTTTTGTAGTTTTTGAGGATGAGTGCGAGAGTCAGAGTTTTTCTCTGATACATTCAAGCGATTTCGCCTTTGTAGGCCTCTTCTTCAGCTTACCATCACTGCACGGTTGAGTGCAGAGTTTTAGTGCATTTCCCATTTTTTTGAAAACTGACCTTATGAGTATTGGTTTCTTATGATTACCGCCTTGTGGATGGCGGATTGTTGTGAACATTAGAGACATATGATTGAAGAAAGTAACCAAAACTCACACGTTTAAGATTTCAAAAAACGCGAAATTCGCTAAAACTCGGTTCGTTTTGGTAACGCATTGGTCACAACAGCTTACTGGCGACTTAGAATTGGTTAGAACTGAAGATGACCAAAATAGAATGCAGTCAGCGAAAGTGTTTCTTAACCGAAAATTTCAGCTAAATCTACCTAACATTCCCCTTTCAAAACATCGAAGTACTGTTTGATTCATGACCATTGCAATATTTTATGCGCCCGTGTAGACGCGTAGATTCAGTCGTTGGTCGCTACCGAATTGTACAAATAATGCTCCGATTATACAGGCGAAATTTGTAGGATGAATATTTATACGATTGACGCCTCGTGTGTACTCCGTTGGCTGACATTTCATGTTCGTTGGCACAGTTTAATCCTTAGCGTTGCTCTCGTGTTTCCCAACGTTCATCATAACTCATTTCCCCGAATTCTATTCTGTTAGAAGGACTTCATATTGATGAGGTTCGACGTTCGTATTGAACACGCATAATATTAATTTCCATTCGCGTTCCAGGAAGTTGCTGAATAGGTAATCGATCGTAAGGACGTAAAGTGCATGGTGAAACAGGCTGATTCGTACAACAAAGTTCACTATCACCAGTGACTACCGGTGTGTATTCTCTGGGATAAGGGACCCCCTTCACCTTCCACTAATATGTGCTTATAATCTATTGATGGGCCCCTCTTGATGCCACGTCGATTGAGTAACGAAACCCTTGGGATCTAGGACGAGAAGCGAAATTTTCCTCTCTATAAAATACGATGAACTCTCAATGCGATATCTGAATAGCTTGAACAACACTAAATCGGGCGCAAAACCATCAGTTTGAACAAATACGATCTTAAATGCGAACCTCAAATTTTTTTGCTCTTCAAGATGGTTCCTGTGTGCATTTTTTATGCGTAGTGATTTTCTTTGAAAAATTTTTGAGAATACAATCTTGCACCTTTCTCCGCTCTCCATTCTCCTTTCATATAATTTACTTAATTTTTCACTTTTCTACTTCCTTGATACTCCTTTTACCTTTCAGAGATCACCCTTCACCTTTTACCTTTCACAGATCACCTTTCACCTTTTACCTTTCACAGATCAACTTTCACCTTCTACCTTTCCCAGATCAACTTTCACCTTTTACCTTTCACCGATTACCTTTCACCTTTTACCTTTCACAGATTACCTTTCACCGATTACCTTTCACAGATTGCCTTTCACCTTTCACCTTTCACAGATCACCTTTCACCTTTTACCTTTGACAGATCACCTTTCACCTTTTACCTTTGACAGATCACCTTTCACCTTTTACCTTTGACAGATAACCTATCACCTTTTACAGATCACCTTTCACTTTTCTCCATTCACCGTCCTCATTTCACCATTCACATTTCTCCTCTCTCCATGCTCCTTTCATCTTTTTCCCCTATTTTTCACTATTCTCGCTACACCTTTCACTTTTCTACTTCTCCTGCATTCTTCCTCATTTCGTTTACTATTCCCTTTTAATTAGTAAATTTTTCTTCGTGTTCTCAAGCGATTTTCTCTCTCATTTACTCTAATCTCCCATAAATCCCCTTAATAAGCTCTCCCCTCACACTCCAATACAATTATTTCCCAACCCGTTCGCAGCTATAAGCGAAATAATTTCAATACATTTTTGGCGATCGTACTTTCTCAGCGAAGAATCGACGGTTGTGATTTATAAGTTCGACTCTTCCACAGGGAATCGTCTCGTGAGATTGGTCCGCCCGTAGGATAAATTATTCAATTTGACCAACCGGGTTTACTGCTCGGCTCGCCGAGTGTTCAAGTCGGCCGGAAGTAACCTCGACTTGTTCGGACAAAATTCAATAATCGATTGTTCGCCGAACGGAGCAGACGGGCAATCAATTTAGGAATAATGAAAGGGTAGGGCAATCATTGGTCAGGTACCTAACTTTTTAAAAAGCTCCCGCTTCCTCTTCAATAGTTAAATTGGACAGACGATAATCGAAGAGCTAATGAAAGGTAATTTGGCGATTTCAATGAGATGAATTTATAATAATAAAGCATCGTTTTTTAATTAATAAATCGCGGTAATCGAGTAGTTTCTGAAATTAAAAAATTAAATTGCATTAATTTATTACTCGCGATAATTGCAAATTACTTTGGCTTTGACTCGGCACTTAGTCAAATATTATAAATAACTGACTCCGTTAATAGCACGAATACGACTGAATTTATTAAGCATTTTTTTGAATTTGGGGACCAGATGTTCGAAAAATGAAAATTATAGAACTGAAACTAAGTGACTGGAAAACAATAATTTTGAGTCGAAATATGAAACGAAAATAAACTGAAGTTGGAAATTAACGAGAGTAGTCATAAACCGTCGGCTCATCCGTAAAATACAATAAATGTGTTAGTAGGTATGTTTTAGATTTAACTTTAATCAAAATCATCCGCTTGCCCATTTTATACAGCGAAAAAACAAAAACTTTTTGTAATACACTCGTTCATATTTTCACCGACGTACGCCTTTGTCGCTTTTTGCACTCTTTCCCCAGCGAGAACTGGCCATCAACAAATCAAACCGCCCATCCCTCGCTTTTTCATAAGAGCCGGTAAAATATTGGCTTCTCTGCTCAACAAAGGGTTTCCCTCACCGGGGCCGATCTCCCAGGACCACACCTACATTTCTTCATTAGCCCGAAGCATAAACTTGTTGCTGAAATATCGGCCTTCGTGCGTCGAAAAGGTTTCATCGCGAATTAGCCATGCACAGCACGTGAATAGAAGTTCTCGGTGTTAACGAACTGAAAACCAAAGCTGACCGAGGGATGGTCAGATTGTAAGGAAATGTGGTCGAGGCTGATGTGAAAATCGAGGATTTAATGAACTATGAATTGTTCACATTGTTATACTTTGTATAGTTAGCCGTTGCGTGGAACTGTAATATTTGAAGATAATGTTTCCCTATTTGGTAATATTAGATATTTTCGGATTTTTAACTGCTGCAAAGTTTACCCGATCAATTTCCCGTATTCAACACAAAAGCTGTAGCACCAATAAAGCTATCGAACCCGCAATGGCCTCTTCCGAAATTGATACCAATACTTTTTTTCTGAAAAACGTTGGAAAATACGAATTTTCTCCTCTTAAAAATACCCTTCAATTTGAGTTAGCGATTCGGTTAAATAATTGAGCCATTGCCAAGCCAATATTGATTTTTGGTGAAAATTTCAAAAATGTAGCTTCTATAGTTTCGTACGTTTTGCGTACGGGACTGAAATTTTTTATTGGATTTTTGGATTCTTCATGCTTTGAAACGTAAAACATTAAATTTTGCGGGGGTTGGAAATTGTTTTCCTTGGGCGATTACAATAATTTATTATTGAATAATAAACCAAATTTCGAGAATTTTTTTTATTTCGACCGATAGCCTTAAATTTTAAGTAACCTCTGTTTTTTTTTGTTTTTTTTTTCTAAACCTATTCATCTATTTAATTATTAGTATACAGCTCCTCTTCGTTGTGTAGTTTTTATTATATTTTATATTTCTAGTCATGCAAAAACTGTATAGTTCTCCAGAGGAAGAGGGCCGAAAAATATTCTGTGCAAGTTGCATATTCAGCCGTTGCTTTCCAACCAACGCGAACTTACCTATTTAGAATATATTCGGCCAAGATCGGTTAATTCGTAAGCAACCCATGCTTACGATGTTATCTTGGTTTTTTGTTTATTTAGGACCAACCTTCGTTTGCTTAACCCGACTGTTCTTCAGTTTAGTGGCTACACTTCTCTGCAAGCTCTTGTTAGACTGAAGTTACATCGCTTGTATCCTTAGGTTATTGAATGTCACGGGTTTCTTTTTGTCTTCTATCTCTCCGATAGCGTTTCTTCGACCTGAATCTCCTCCTAGCTAAAATATCATCTTTCCATTATCTGCGTGGGCGGCCAGTTATTTTGTCGGCGATTCCTTTTCAAACGAAAATACTTCCATTATCGTCCTCAACGGGACGTATCTGCTTTGAACCTCTAAGGAATGGAGGAACCAATAGAGAACTAAGAGAATGAAAAAATTGCTGCTTGTGATCCCAGAGAAATCATGGACCATTTGGAAATTTGTTTGCTCCTTCGTCAGCGATAGGAATTTCTCCCTAAATTGAATATTATTTCGTCCGCTGTTCCAGAAGAGCGGAAACGGGAGAAACGAAGGAGGAAACCTGGTTCGTTTTCGTTTCCGGGAGAATATTGGACAAAAAACGCATCGCTCTTTTTGTACTAAATGAAAATTAATGGATACACAGTCTACAAGAATTTACGCGACGAGGCTGACCTCGGAAAATGAAAGAGGCCCTAAGCTGCCCAAATGAAAATTAAGTAGCCTACAGAGCGAAAACTGACTAATTTAAAATTGAAAAAATTAGAATAAAATAATACGTCATTTTTAGGATTTTACACTCAAAACAATATCCTTCATCTTTGTAATTTGGAAGCGGAAAATTACAAATCAATTACTGGTTTTTTCATTAGCCAACCGACAACTGTTGAAGATGTTAATGAAACATAGCATTCTCGCCGATCTCGTATCTATATTATAAAACGTTCCTCCGTGGGAATTCTTTTTCGAATAATGGTTAGTTTCTCAATAACAGGTTGATTTATACGATCCTTTATATCTATGTTTTCATAATATTTTAAACAATACAACCATTATAATAGGATCGTACTAAGGTAGTTCACGTGTAGAAACGTTCTAAGAAGAAATTTCACAAAAAAAAAGTTTGTAGTAAGTAATGAAAATTGAGGAAAAAATCTAATTTTGTCGACGTACAGCTAAATATCTGTAGAAGCAGCTAATTGGGAATTCGTATAGATTTTTCCTTCCATATGTAATGCTCAATTATTATCGTACATCCTTAAAAACACCACTCCTAAATGAAATCGAAATCATTAAAAACACTGAAGGAAGAACCGTCAGGAAAAGAGCAGAGAAAATTAACAGGAAATAGAGGAGAATTGATGACCTCCCGCCTACCCAACCGCTTGGCTGCCCCATCCCCAGGGCTAGAGAACAAGTGACGTCAATAACGTGGTAAATCCCTTCAGTTGGAGCTTTTTAAAACTCAAACACTACACTAGGAACCCTGATTTTTATAGGTACAATTTCAGGCCTTAGAGTCATCATAGGTTATCCGCGGCATGTATTTGAGGAAAAAATTCAAAATTAATCGATGCAAGTTCAGTTTGTTTTGACAGGAATCCCAAGGAGGGGGAGGGTTTGTTTTGGGAGGACTACCAAGATAATAATGTTTCTTTCGGGACTTGGGTTTCAAGGGAAATACATAATTGAGGAAAAGGGACATAGTCCGGTATCGTGTATTCCGTTGGTAAAGTCTCGGCTATAAGCAAACCGGTGTAAGCAGCTTATTTCCCTACCGTAATTCCCGTAGTTAATTAATATGAAGGTTGGATTTTGGGGGTAAATGAGTTTCAAGGTGTATAGCGAAACCTTCGTGAAATTTAGCATTACTGCATAATCCTGGCGTCATTTTAATCTCGCGTTTGATCAAAAATTACAAATGAGAGAAAGCAGTTCGATCCAATCACGTTCCCTGTACGAATTCATTTTTCACTCAAGTGCATAAATAAGCGAGACTCGGTCCAATGATAGTTGAAATCCCTGTTCATCATAATGCTCCTCTTTTTATTGCCGATTTACATTCGACGCAACATATCAGTATTTTACATATTTCATTCCGCGAGATGGCCAATTATTCAAATGAATAAAGGCTCCCTTACACACGTTTCGAACAAAACAAAATCAAATCTCGATGGTTTGAATGTTCTTTTTGATATTCCCGACGGAAAGGTGAGGTTTTTGTTTCGCGATGTTCCTTTGAATCGCCAAGAGAAACGGTCGAGTTTGAAATAAATAAAAAATAGCGAGCGACACATCCGTTGATTGATCATTTTGCAAATTGTACGTGGCGCGGTATGAAAAGACGGAACGCGTAGAAAGTCACCCGGCCTTTCGGCAAATAAAAGTTTCTGACGTGCGAGACGTGGGTGTTTTTGGAAGCAGGGATACAATTCTGCTACTCTCCTTCTTCAACGCGAGAGGATGAAATAAAAATATAAAGCCGCCGCCATTGAGCTGAAATCAAACGGCGGTGAAGAGGGGACCGAAAAACAAGCGGACGAAAATTTGGAAGAAAATAGTAGAGGCGGAATTTTCTCTCGAATATCACCGATGCGAGTTGGAAAATTCGTCGAAACCGGTCGCAGTTGATGGAAAATAATTCATCGGACGGAATTTCGATTCCGCACCTTTTTTCCTTTGGGGAAACTGCAAACTCCGAAAAATCGTTGAGACTTTTAATCATTTTTTTGAAGTAGGTATATCTAAAGTAACAAAAAAGGGGTCTGAAATTATTTCTAGAGATTTGAAGGACTATGAGGGGAATAAAAATATTTTTTGGTGCGTTTGAAAAGAGATTTTATGGGATTATAAAAGTGTTATTTTTTCGCCTGAAGAGGTTCACAAGTTCCTATTTGGGAGCCGCAAGGCGTACAGCTCCACAATTCAGTTTGACACAAAATTGCCCTATTTCCACGGAACATAACAGCATATTCGGATGCTCTAAAAATAAAGCCCGTTCTTTTGGTTTATTGTTCAATAATAAACCATTGTAATAGCCCGAAAAACATTTCAATGCAAATATCGATTCCTATAGATTTTTGTACACTGATTCAAATGATGCCATAACAGGGTAAATATTTCTCATGGTTCTCGATTTATCACAGCTTTCGTGCATGATTTTCGATATTTTCAGAAATTAGGCATCAGAATATTACTCGAGAATTTTTGGAGCTATAAAAATAACGAATATCTATATTCGTTGGAATTGTTGACAAACACTTATCAGATGTGAAGTTAGGCGGATAATTTAGCTTTTAATTTTTTTAGCTTTTGAATAGAAATATAAAAATTATTATTAAAATGACAATAGTTGCTGAAAAGTTTTCCCTCGTAGTTAAAAATCGGTTGTTTTTGTCGCAATGGTTACTATAAAAAAATTGAAGGTCATCTTTCATCATTATTGAAGCAAAGGAATAATAAACCATTGTACAGTAAATTGCATAGTTTTTATTTAATATTCAATAATAAATAATAGCTTTTATACAATAATAAACTGTTGTATTTGCACAAGAAAAAATGTCTACCCCCACCCCTCCCCCACAGAAAAAAATATATAATGTTTTACGTTTCAAGGCATGAAGAATCCGTTATAAGAGCATTTCCACTATTTCCACGGATGCTCTAGAAATAAAGCCCGTACTTTTGATTTATTGTTCAATAATAAACCATTGTAATAGCCCGAAAAAAATTTCAATACAAATATCAATTACTATAGATTTTTGGACACTGATTCAAATGATGCCATAACGGAGTAAATATTTCTCGTGGTTCTCGATTTATCGCAGCTTTCGAGCAGAATTTTCGACATTTTCAGAAATTAGACATGAGAATATAACACGAGAATTTTTGGAGCTATAAAAATCGTTCAATATATGCGTTGGAATTGTTGTCAAACACTCATCAGATGTGAAGTTAGCAAATTATTTAGCTTTTAATTTGAAAATGTAGAAATATACAAATTATTAAAATTACAATAGTCGCTGAAAAGTTTTCCCTTAATGTTATAAATTGTTTTTTTTTCGCAATAGTCACCATCACAAATGGAAAGTCACCTTACATTGTTGAAGCAAAAGAATAATAAACCACGGTACAATCATTTGCAGCGTTTTTACTTTGTTTTTGTCTCTTCAAAGCTTACCGACAATAAACCAGTGGCGATAAATGGTGTTTATCTCGTCCGGACAGAAATAACCGTACAAGGATGGTCGGTCTGTATAGAACGGACGGCCATCTTTAACAGATCCTTCACGAGCCTCTATTTCTCTTCCAACTACTCTAAGTACACTTAAACATCTTTCACCCTGTGACCTCGCGAAGCTCGGACGGCTCGCCGGCGGTAAATCTTCGCCGTCCTTGCCGGCGGGGGTTCCAGTGGCTATTATGCATCGCGAGGACGGCAGTGGCTGTGATAGGAGAATGCGCATTAAATATCGCGCGTCATCCCCGTAGCGCGGCCAGGGTTGTGGGTTGCGGACGGATCTCGGATTCTCGCTCGGGACCAGTACCCAGCGAACAAGGGGAGGAAGATTGAGTATGCGTCTCAAGTAAAGCGATTCGGTAGGTCTCGTTGAATTATTATCCTAGCTTTTCTGCAGCCTGTGGCCTCTTCTACGGTTAAACCGGTGATGAATGACATCGCACCAACGTTGACTTGATGAGTAGCGAATTTTCTACGCTCACCGATCGTCATTACCAGGTAGCTACTGAACGTACGATGAGGGCGATCGGGCTGCAATGCAGTGTAATTGACTATTAGTACCTTCGCCTGTTGGAATATGTTGGTGAAAATTGGAGGAAAAAACGCTGCAAATGATTGTACAGTGGTTTATTATTATTTCGCTTCAATATTGATTTAAGAAGACTATCCATTATTTGTCATTATAAATATTCCGAACATTTGTGAACGTTCCCACCGAGAAACAGATGGTAACTATAGGGAAAACTCCGTAGCAACTATAGTAATTTTAATCATTTTTATTTTTCCTAATATCCTAATTAAAAGCTAAACTTATTACCTAACGATACAGCTGGAGAGAGTGTTTGACGACCATTCCAATGAGTATAGAACGATTTTTATAGCTCCAAGAACTCTCGAGTTATACCCTCATGTCAAATTTCTGAAAATCTCCCAAATTCGGCACAAAAGCTGCGATAACTCGAGAACCAATAAAGCTATCGACCCGGCGATGGTCTCATTCGATTCAGCGTCCAAAAATCTATATAATTTGATACCACGTACACATTTTTTCTAAAAAACCTTGGAAAATATGCATTTTCTCCCCCTCAAAACCCCCCAAAAATACCCTTAAAATTGAGCTAGCAAGTTGGTTCAAGAATTGGGCCGTCGTAGGACCGAGATTGATTTTTGATGAAAATTTCAAGAATTTAGCTATTATATTTGGCCGGAAAACTGCTAACGGCGTACCGCGGACGGAAGGAATTTTTTTTAATTGGATATTCGGATTTTACATGCCTTGAAACGTAAAACATCAAATTTTGAGGGGGAGTTATAAATTTTTTTTCTTGGGCGATTACAATGGTTTATAATTTATAATAAACCAAAATTAGTCAATTCAGTGGTTTGAATATACTTAAATATAGGTGATTTAACTGTCCACATTTTCCCCAAGTAATGTACCTATCAATTTTTCAACCATTTTTGCGTTCTTCAACAATATTAGTAGACTATACACGGAAACATCACATTTTTCAACTTTAAACCTTCTTTTCATCTATTTAGTGCGAAAAAAACAAAGAATGAAGCATATATTATTGATATACACATCATCAACTATCATTATGCTGAATTTGAGCGAAATCGATTGCAAAAAATTTTTCACAAAAAATCCAAGGGGTACCCCTGCGATTTCTTTGAACCGATCAGATATCGATTTTTTACTCCTCTCTCAATAGAGATAAAAATCTGAAATTTTCAGGAAAGTTGTATCTTACCGAGATGTATTTTTAGTATTTTTTTTATTTCTCGGAAAAATCTGCAAGTGGTCCAAAAAAATCAGTTTTTGAAAGCTCGAAAATCGGACTTTAACCGTGATTTTCGGGGTCAAAATTCATGCGAATCAATTGTTTTATTATGCAGAAGTCTTCATTTGAACGCCTTACACACGTACATTGCAAAAAATTCGGGGAAAAGACTTTAAACAGAGCCACAGAAATTATTTTCCGTAAATGTTATTTTCCGACGAGCTTCGCTGGCATCGGTAAGGGTGAAAAATTAAATTTTCCTTTCCAAGCGAATTTGAAAGTCAATTCTTATAGGAAATTTAACGCTGAATCCGAATTTGACGTCAAAACGACGGAAATTTGACGACAACTATCTTTTTCTCCATTTTTAGTGATACACGGCTTGCAAATACTAACACAGTCAATACCAATTTATCACCAATTAATTTATTACCTGCTCATTCTTATAGGAAATTTAACGCTGAGTCCGAATTTGATGTAAAAACTATGGAATTTTGACGACAACTATTGGTTTTTCCAGTTTTAGTATTACACCGTCGTTGTGACTGAGAACTTTGAAAAACCGTTGCAAACACTTGCAGTACTGTTCAAATTCGATTAATTAATTATTCCTTCAGGAAATTAGACGTAGAATTCGAACGAAGTGAAAAAGCGACGCCGAAGCCTACGCTCAAAATCAAGTTTACTTTGGCTCTTGGGATATTTTTTGCTTACAGTAAATCCTATCTGCCCGCGATTACGAGTATAATAGGATTGCAAAACCTCTTCGGGCGGCTAATTCCAACGCGCAACAATAGGATGCTACCTAGATTAAACTGAAGAAAGACCGCTGGCCCGCTCCTGCTTGGAAAAACGGCTCCGATAGATCCTGGTCGAATGAATAAAATTCAACGGGTCAAAGGGAAAACTCCGTAGCGCAGCGCGAGAGATAATCTACTAATACCCGCTTGTATAAATTATCATCTCCAAGCGAAGCTTTTGGCAACAAAAATCACTCTATTCTCTTTATGCCGCTCCGAAACCAGTTTCGACCAATTTACCAGCACGACAAAAATTCGAAGTTACTTAATAATTGAATTACTCCGAATTTTATTCACATTGCTTGGTCATTTTTCAAAATTACGAGAAATCGTATAAACTTGAGAAATGTAAAATTTGAAGAAAAAAAATCAAAACGCTGCAAATTATTTTGCTTCATTTTTAAACTTTTCTTTTTGAACTTTTTATGAGCACACCATCAAGTATTGGACGAGTTTTATAGCTTCATAATATCTAGAGTTAAGCTGTGATAACTTGAGAAATATAAACGCCATCAACTCTGTCGTGGCCTCATTCGATTCAACATCAAAGAATCTATATAAATTTACATCAAACACGCCTAGTATATATTTTTAAAAAATTTAAAAAAGACAACCACAAAACTGGCTGCAAAAATGGTCGGGTGGATTTGGATTTTAAAAATAAATTTGGGGTACTTAGAATTTTAAGCCATTGGCCAAAATCTCCGACTTTTAATTTTTAGCCCCAGTTTTCCGAAACAATTCGCAATGTATCGAGAAAACGTCGTTTTTGGAAAAATTTGGGTAAATAATGAAATCGAGGAATTTTCCAATTGGTACGAAACGAATAGAAAATTTGTTGACAGGTAAATTTTGAACAACAAAAAAAAAAGTTTGAACAAAAAAAAAAAACGTAAAATGATGTGAATGATTAGTTGTTCAAAATCCAGAAGTGGCTGGCCTTTAATTTTTCTTGAGTAAGTTTTTTAAGAAAGTTTCACTTTTGCAAAACACGTTTTTTGGCAGTTTTCACCTTTTACCTGAAAAATGTCCGCCAGAGTTTTTGTCTCACTACATTGTTTTGTAGAATATTAAATTTTGCAAACGAAAACGTACTGGAATTGTGATTTGGTCGATATTTGGCGGAGCTAGAGAGCCATTAAGTGAAAGTAAAAATCCTTGGGTATACGATTGATTTAGAAACTGGGATAATTGAAACTAATATGCCCCAAAACCTCCAAAAATACCCTTTAAATTGCGGTATAGACAGCCCAAGAATGATTTTTGGTGACAATTTCAAGAATTAAGCCATTATGGTTTTCTCAGAAAAGTGTTGGCATCGATGGACAGAAATTTTGTATTTGATAATCGGGTTCTACATACCTTGAAATGTAATATCGAAGTAAAATTTTAAGGGGATTCAATATTTTTCCTTGGGCGATTACAAGAGTTTCTTATTGCATAATAAACCAAAACTTAATCGTAAAAATTCGAATTTTTCCTCTTTATATTCAGGTTCAACCTCTATTTTACCGTAAAAGAAAGCGCTAAAAAACCATTTCGATCGTACGTGTAATAAATTTTCAACCGTTTATTTATATCGCGTCAATTCTTTTTAGTGAATCTTCTCCGATGAATTTGAGCGTTTCATTCGACTCTATTTCGCCTCGCGCGTCGGTTTCCGTGAAAAATTCAAGTGCAACTCGGTCAATACAAGGGTATCCAATTTGCTAGGGTTTAGTTTTAAAGACGGCTAGATCGACGGGTCAGGCAGTGGGAGGAAGCATTGGCGAGGTCAAAAGTTTAACTCGATCGTCCGTCGACGGATAGATTTTATCATCAGGACGTAATATTATCCAAAATATGATCCATCATTTTCCGAAGACTCTTCGAAGACTCGAAATGACCAAAATCTTGTCGAGAAATTGACAATTTCATCTCCTTCTTTCCGAATTCTCGTCCTCTCATATATATAAATTGAAATCAAAGCTATGGGAGCTGGGAAATAATATTTTATTTTTGTCCGGGGGTTGTGAGGTGGAGAAAAACCAGGCGACTCATTCTCCAATTCTTTATTAGCTGGCCGAGCACTTTCGCCCATTCGGGCATCCTCAGGGCGACGTGGAGCCATAGGGTCCACAGTATTTTATTTTTATTTATGAATATTTTATTTATAGTTATCTCGGATATTGTGTTGAGGAAAAAATTATATAATTGAGTTGAGAAATAATATTTTATTTAATTATTTATTTATGAATATTTTATTTATAGTTACCTCAGATATTGAGTTGAGGAAAACTATATAATTATAGTACTTATGACGTTCATTTCCTCGGATTTGTTGAGAAAACTATCGCGAAAATTGCGAAACGAAAACCAAATTTTTGAAACGACGAAAACACTCAGACGAAATATAGCGCACGCTTGTCGATGGTGAATTCACTGTTATCAGCATTCAAAGGGGTTCAGACTGGTTCGAAAGGGAGAAACAAAATGATCTGACCAACCGTTAAACAACTCATCTATAAAATAAAACTAATGGCACCCTAAAGTACGAAATACAAGTGGAAATTTCGTGGAGAGAGCACCAAAGGACTAGCAAATACACGTAGTCGGCAAATTCCCGATATTTTTTGTTTTTTTTCTGGAGCTAACAATGATTTTGCAACCAAGGTTACAAAAAGGTTTTTCACGATTGGAAGGTGAACTATTTCCCTCTTAATTTTCTTCTTTAAATTCCGCACACTCAAAAATTCATATTCAGGAGATTTCGCCATTTATTTCACAGGTTTTCGAAGTTCAAATTTCACTTGTTGCGCTAAAAATTTGCTGAAAAATTACGTGAAACGTCGGTTGAAAAATTACGAAAGCTGCAGCCCGAAATTTGACCATGCGTCGGTTAACCTTATAAGAATACTTTTCTAAGCTCATATAAATATTTTCAGCTTCCAAATCTTCGATAGATGATAGATTTGGAGAAACTTCCTAACACAAACTTCTCAGAGAAAAAAAATGTTTCGTGCACCATTATTCTTGGCTTTTCGAGAGATGAAAATTCTTCCAATAAACGGAAGTAGTTAAATTTTACTACGTCAACATGTAAGTAACAATCCTAATTTATTGCAGTACTACTATTTGGTACCAAGATTGGATATAGTGATATCGAATTTTCTCATTTGACAGGTCTACTTAAATTCAAAAATAACCGGATTGGTCCAATTAATTGTACAGCCTTACCTTGAAAAACAGCCGCAAAACGAAGATGAAAAATCGCTGCGAGGAAATGCGACGTTGAGTGCAAAACTGTGCGGAAAGGGAGGTTTTGAAAACAATAGCACGTGTCGTGGAGTGATCGCCTTGTTCGCAGCGGGACCGTCCGCGAGTAACAGGCGGCTCCCGGGTCTCCTACTCGGCGCATGGTTTTCACCAGTTTCCACAACCCTCGACCCCCTACAGCTGCGTGTAACCGACCGCCCTATCAAAGATGGATGCTGGGCAGCGCGAAATTCTCTAGCATTCCGAGTCGAAGAGGGAAAAATATTTTCCGTCGATTTTCAATAAAACGATGAACACTCCGAGTCTGTGGACTTCATGGTTCCACGTCGCCGTGAAGATGCCCGAATGGGCGAAAGTGCTCGGCCAGCCATTAAAAATTTGGAGAATAAGTCGCCTGGTTTATCTCCCCCTCACAACCCCTCTACAACAATTGCGACGACAGACAAACGAAGAACTCCGAGTCTGTCGCATTATTCGATGTCCAGGGATTGTGAACACAATTATTGTGATCCTATGGCTCCACGTCGCCGTGATGATGCCCGAACGGGCGAAAATACTCGGCCAGGAAAACGATCGAAAATGATCGCAGAATGAGTCGCCTGGTTTTTCTCCCCTTACAATCGCTGGACTCTGAGAGAGGGATGAATTTGATTTATCTGCTACTAGGGAGAAAGCGCCAATAGCGGACATATTGAGGGCTTTCAAAATTGATACCAAATACGTGTTTTTTTTTTTTTTTTTTTTTTTTTTTTGAAAACGTAGCAAAATACGAATTTTCCATTTTTTAATAATGTAAGCATGGAAGTAAAAACGTCCGAATAAGGGGACACGTTAAATAATACTGTAATTTTGACAAGACGCGTTGTGCTCGAAATTTCAAGATGATCAAAGATTTTTTTTTAAATTTTTATTGTTTAGCAATAATTTGTTTTTGTCTTGCAAAATTTATTGAACGAACTATCGAAAATTACTTTTGATAATTGGTCCGAATTTAAAGTGGAAAAATCCATTTCCAAAAATTGCTGACGAGCGTTAAAAAAAAATTCTCGCATTTTCCACTTTATTTCCTACCATTTTTCTACTTCGTAAACTCAGTGGTTTTCCTTGGGGAATTACCTACTATCGAAACGAGCGAAAACACGACCGGAACTTCAGACGGGTGTCTTCAATTTTGCCATATTATCGGTCAAAATTCTAGTTTCAGGACCATTAATCGATTTTTCCTCTCAATTACAATCGTTAGTACTTTTCTTTTCATCGATCGCAGTATATGATTCAAAATTATTTGCAAGGTTCCAAATTTGATCGCTTTACCATGGCAATAATTCGCATCCGCCGATGGTCGACGCTGACTTCTTCCGAGTTGATTGTCGTTAGTTCCTCACGACGTGCGACTCATCCCTTAGGTTTCCCGATATAAGTTTCCACGCCTGAGGGAGAGTTTCAGCGGGGGGGTTGGAATGCAGGAAGCAATTTAGTTACTAGGTACCGCTAACAATTGATGCGAAAATGTTCCGTTTTAAATATCGTGCATTTCAAAATTTCGAGTAATCGACTGATTTTTTGCAAAATGCACTGAACTCAATTTCTAGCCTAATTTAGCTTCTTTTTTTTGTTACATTTTATTTATTTATTTATTTTTTAAATTTATTTATTTTTTATTATTTTTTATTTATTTATTTTTATTTTATTTATTTAACATTGATTGATTTTTTTCTACATTGAACCCGTTTCCAACGTGTTCCCAATTAATTTCTGACTGAAAAGTGTCGTATAACATTTTTTTGGTACTCCACTGATCTGCAATTTTTTTCATTTTAAAATCATTTTTCAAGTTTTCAACCTTATTTCATTCATTAAAACTGCCGTAACTCACTCAATTTTCATCCAAATCCAAGTCTGATCACACCGTTGAAATTCGTGTTTATCTAATGCCAAAACAAAATGTTTTCGTACGAAATTAAAACGTGACAACGGAATAAAAAACTAGACTTTCGTCAAAATCTTGATACTGCGGGTTATTTCAAACGCTTCGTAGTCCTATTTCTCGTTGCAGAAATGGAAGGTAAGCACAAAGATGCGTAAAATATATAAATAAAATATAAAAATAAATAATATAACGATAAATAAATAAAATAAATTATATGCTATTATATAATTAATTCAATATTAACTAACTGACTAAATCATAATTACCTACTTATTATTTTAAATTTAAATATATAAATCATAATTAAGTACCTACTTATTTCTTTTAAATTTAATTAATTAAAAATTAAGTAACTATGATTTACTAAGAATTAGTAAATATGATTTGTTTATAAAGAATTTAGTGATTATTACTAACTAAATCATCATTACTTAAGTAATAATGATTTAGTTTTCGCATTCAAACCTCGTTTTCCGTCAAAATCCTAATACTACTTTGATATTCAATAAGCCATTCACAACGCTGACGTTTTGCAACATCTTTTAGCTCACCTTCACATTTATTTTCTGCTACTGGAAATATAATTACCAAATTTGAGAAAACTCACATACCAGACTCCATTCGCACTTTACGAAAATATTAAAGCGCCAGGAAATATCTGCTTTTCCTAACGGTTTGGATTAGAATTTGCATGCAAATGCTAGTAATGGCAATTTTGGTGAAGTAAGGTCGGAAATATGATAAATAATTTCAAAGCAAAAAAGTGGCCCGCTTAGCCGCTTTTTTAGTGGGCCTGTAATATTGTGACAGGCTCGTTATTTCTGACAAAACTGTCATAAGCGAAAACGCAGTGCCCAACTAAAAAAAATGCTTGGACCTCACGAATCGAGAGGCACCCCCCTCTCATATGTCGGCGTAGTAGGGGAGGAGTACTAGCCATTTCAAAAGCGTCCGTCCTTTATGCCGCACCCTGTATTTTCCAATCGTGTAATATTCGTTTGCCACCAAACAACACAAGTGTTTAATCATGCAATAGAGTCGACGGTTCTTCCCAAGACTTTATTACAGCAGCTCAAATAGTCCTCGACGTGAACATCAAATTGAAGAAGAAAGTAGAAGAATCAAGTAGAATCTCAGTATCTCAGAGAAGAATCGAATCCGAGGACGTAGAAAAACAACTCGCTCGTCATAGTTTAATTAAAACTTTATTCAACATTTTTCCAACTCTTTGAAGGTGTACATAAACTATCAATAATTAATAATAGGTACTCTGACATGATCATTAAATTATTTCCATTCAACATGTAAAAAGAAAGACGTTTCGCATAATTACAATGACGGGTCGTCCAGAAACTCCGAATATCAAACTGCGGCAAATTATCAAGATTCATACCCTTCAATTTGTTTGCTTAAAAATAAACGCATCGTCATCTTTTCTTTACATGAAACCGAGACATTCTCGTTCGAACAAAGTTGTTCCGTCTACAGCTAAATTGGGTCACTTTTTTGAGTTACGAGATAACACATCGAATAATTGAGAAAAAGGTACGTAGGTAGGTATATTCTGATAATATTATTATACTAACATTAAAGAGAATTTTCTCACATCATGATTTTCCACGTCAATCAAGCAGCGGATTCGGACGTTGGCGAAGGCCATAACCGACAATTGAATGACCGCCTAAATAATTGAACGTTTCATACTTTAAAAAAATTCAATCGATCCGATTTAGTAATTTTAAAGGTTAAAAAAATAATAAGTAAAAAATAAAAAAAAAAACAGGAAAAATTGTTTGAGAATTTTTTAGAAAAAATGTCCACGCAAATATAATGCGAATCCTGCCAAAAGACGAGTACGTAAATTCACCAAACATGCAAACCTTACAAACGAGTAATGACTAGACATCACCACAGATTGCAAACCACTATCCGATGAAAATTTTGAATATTTAAAAGAGGGTCGGATATGGAAAACGTATCCTGTTGAAACAAGTAACATTTTCGAGATTAATACGGCTTGACCATTTGATTTTCCCTGTAGGTGCATTTAACACTTTTTTCTGAAGGGAATAATTTTTTTCTTCTTCGAAATTGATATTACTCTAAGCGGTAGAATATCGAAACTGGCGCCCCGTGAAAACTGCACAGGAGAAAAATTAATGTACATGAACAGCAGATGGTACGAATTTTTACCAAGCCGTTTAACGAAAATGGGGCAGAAAAATATTGAAATACAACTAACTGAAAATAATCAAATATATCTTAAAGCATTAAATAAAGTATATTTTCTGTCAAACTTTACGGTTAACTAAAATAATCTCCGTGGCGCCATTTCTTCTTTATTCTACTAACTAAAATTCATCTTAATCGATATTAAATCAATACGAAAATCAAATAACCCCGAATAACCAATAGGGAGAAACTTAGTCTGAATATTTCTGGAAAAACGTGCGTAGAAGTTGGGAAAATACATACAACTTGATAATAACCGAAGCTATAAAAAAATTGCACCGATTGGGGGCTATTGGAAGAAATATCCTCAAAACTACACTCAAAAAGTGTTGAAGACCAAAAAATTCGGTGCTCTTTCCATTTTCATATCTAAAATCAGACATCGTCTTCAGAAAAAATGAACGACCGTTTTCATCGATCTTTCCCTCTTTCGTGCCAATACCAGTTGAAATATTCTAAGACCTAATTCATTTAAAATTAATATGAGCCCAATGAAATGGTAGAAAAAACGCAGTGATCACAATTATAAAATAAAGCAAACGGTCCAGCCGTAGAGCGTAAAAATGACCTGCTAACCAGCAGCTTGCGGCCATAACTGAATTCACAGTAGAAATCAAAATATAATAATTTAAACGAGCATAAAGTAAACCGTCTCGCTACATGATGAATAGCATTGCAATAAATATCCATACGTTAAGATGAGCGGAGGGGAAAATAGTGCAATTAGTCGATACAGTTTTCCAATGTGCTGATTCTGAAAGCAGAGCTGACCTTCGACCAACACCATGATATTGTTCAATTAGAAGTATAGTGGGTTTTTCAGTTTTATAAATGACGGCAATTATTATTCACAAAGTAATATTAAATAATTCCTCATTCAAGCGTACAATAAATTGATCGAATGTTTTCTCTATGTGAATTGTAAGTTCCCATTTTCTCCGACAGAATCCAGTCATGAAAGATTCCAACTGAATCATCTACATTGGATAGATCAATTTATTGCCAAGTGATTTTCATTTAATAATTGTAATTCGATTATCAGCGTGATAATAAGTTGTAATAAAATTCCATAAGTATCGGTCGGACGAAGGGAACTTGCCGAAATTTATTAGTCAGCCGAACTGGATTTTATCAAACTACGTCTTACAGGACCACTATTTCCAGGGGACCTTAATGCTAATTTCTATACATCATGAGATATAAGGTGCGAAATTGGATTCAAATCTGAGAGTTGCATTGTCAGAGCAAAGTTGAATGGGAAAAAGTGATTATAAAAGCGAAAAAGTGAAGATAAACGGGACACATGAAGAAGATGCAAAGGTAATTGGAAATTTTGAAAATAAGCTTTCCCTTCGATAGCCTGGTTAGGGCTGGTTAGCGCACAACCAGCCCTAACCAGCTCCAACTAGTGAAAAGTCATCCACTTTGACTCACAAAGCGTCAGATAGTAGAAATCACAACAATCAAAATTCGACAAATTGTCTGTGGCTATAAATTATAGAAACACGTAATTTACCTGATATGCAAATGGATAAATTGAAAAGAATATGACGCTCTGCTTCCAACAGAGCAATATAGTTCAAGTTGTCTAAAATCCCTCGATTAAAACAACAGATTTTAATTATCCAGTCCAGCTGACTATCGAAAAAACGAATATCGACTTATCTATTTCAAGAAAAAATGTCGAAAAAACTGACGATACAAGCTTTTTTCTCCCCACTTGAAAACGAAAAAATTCTAACTCAACTATTGACAAGTGAAAAATATTTGAAATAACAGGGGCGCAATTCATCTTAAAATATAAAAAGAAAAACATTAACAAGTGCTTAGATGGAATGTTCAAAATATCGACAAGAGCGTCATGTTATTCCTACGGAAATCACAAATTTGTTCACGAAAAACGATTCCATTTTCAAAAAGCATTAAATGCTCGATAAACAATTTCACGATGAAAAAACTCAGTGTTCCGAAAATTTCTTCAGTTTAACGACGATAAAAACAAATACGTACTATTATAGAAGATATTCATTATTCAATCTAGTCACAGAGTTTTGGAATTCCAATAAAATTACAACTAACAAGAATAGGGAAGTCCGTATCAACAAATCATTTAAGTCCTAGTCCATCAGGCGTAGAACATATTGTCTTTTCTTACCAACATTAATTTACTGCACAGCGTCTAGACAATTTTAAATTTTTAAAATATTTTATTTCCTTTTTATATATATATATTTTTTTTTTTTTTTTACTTTTTATTTCTTTCATCAAAACAATTTTTTTCTCGCCGCAACCCGAAAATTGCGGCGACGCTAAATTAACGTCTGCCTCCCTTGAAATTAAAGGAATCTGACAATAAACATAACGCTGATCAAGTGTACATTGCTGTAAGCTATTTAGTACGTAAATACAAGTACGGGCGCTAATTAACTCAATGAGTCGAGTTCAATGCAAAAATAGAATGACCAGTTTCCAACAAAGTACGGTTTAACGATAAAAAATATATACACAAATAAACATTCACAATTCAACAGAACTTCTTTGGTTTTTTTCTCTTTTCAGGGGTGTAAAAAAGTTTACACAATCGAGGGAGGCATAGTACATCGGCGATGGCAAACGCCCACAACTACTTAATTAAATTTAAATATAGGGGATAACTATATGCTCGAGTGTACGAGTATTGTGTGTGTATTCTGTGTTTTACACCATTCGAGCCGCCGGCTCGTGCAAGCATTACAACAACGTGGAGCCGCGTCGTGTCGCCTCGTCCAAGTGAAACCAATGGCTGAAACCAATCGACCAAAGTCAACCAATGGCTGCCTAACGGGCAAAGTTACGGAAACTCGCCCGCCGAGGGCAATCGACCAGCGGACAATTTGACGGCCAAGCTAGAAGCACATGATTTGATCAGAGGCACTCAACTAGTGTGACGTGTACAATGGAATCAACCAACCAGACGATCCTGTGACTTTCACTTGACCTCGTCCTCTTCCATAGGCTCCACGCTTTCCTCTCGGCTGCTGAAATGAAATCCCGTCGGAAAATTAGATTCGGTTGGCAACAGAAATTTTGTAGCAACAAACTGTTTCAAAACTTCAGAAGTAATTAACTACGGGCTTGCTTATCGATTGTAGATAAATCAGAAATACAAGAGTTAGTCGTAGTAATGGTTTTCTGTATGTTCCAGGCCAGGGAACACAGAAGCGTTTTCATTGGCGGCATGTCAGGGGATTTTCACCCTGATCTAGGGAATTTTTTCTGATTGGAGAAAATTACGGGGGGAAGAAATATTAGAGGGATTTTATTTATACAACTGGCATTTTTTTAAGATGTAAATGTTTTTGTAGGTATTTAAGTTTTACTTTGTTATACCTGGCCCAGCAGCCAAAACAGCTATATAGCTGCCATGGAAGATATCCAGGACAAACTAAGAGGGAATTGACTTCAACCAAGTTGGGTTAACCTCAAAGCACAGTTCTTGATTGTTAGACCAATATTCATAATCAAAGTATTCAATGTCAACTGCTTTTTTTTTTTTTTTTTTTTTTTGAGCCAGTTTAAATTTTCTATGAAGCTCAACGTCAGGTCAAATTTAAATTTTCCCCAGATTTTATGTGGCTTTGCAGGGTCTAGGGATTTTACAGGGAATTTTTCGACACGGTATAGGGGATTTTCAGAAAGGCACTTGGCAACACTATTTCCTAAAATCCCACTACACCGCGTTGAAAAATCCCCTGGAAAACCCCTAAACCCAGCAACGTCACAAAAAACAGCCTGAAGACCCATTAATTTCATTGGTTATGGGGGAACAAGAGTTGCTACGTTTCGTAGACTCTGTCACAGACAGTGCTGTCGAATCCGTATATTTTTCCAACTAGCGACTGACAATTTTTCCTATCACTTTTTTTTTTTTTGTACTTTCAATTGGTAGATTAGCTTTACATACCAATTTTGATATTATATGTACCTTGAAATTAAAACAAAGTTATACTTTGTTTTTGATTAATTAAATTTTTTTGAACAAAAATGTTCAATTTTTGTCAAATTTTGGAGCAATTATACACTTCAGTTGATGAAGGTAGAATGGCGAGTCGTTTATAGGTAGTTACTATAAAATTTGTCGCTTAAAATCTAAATACAGACGTTTCTACTGAATTTTTAAAAACCTACCGAATTTTAGTTTAATTTTACGGATATTTCGACCTGGACTACAAAATAGCTGTAATTTTGATCTGGCAATGCACCCATCAAGCATTAGCTTCCTAAAATCGCACTATTAATCCAAAAAACTCACTTAATATGAGAGGCGGCGTGTTGCATCGATAGAGTAGCCATAGTGGCGGTCACTGTTTCGGATTCCTCGCAGAGCGAATCAAGAGCTGAGAATGTGACAGTGTTGGCTAACTCTTTAAGGCATGGCCAGTGGCCCAACTGTAAGGGAAATGTAAAAATGTGACGACACATTGTTGGAAACTATTCAAATTGTCAAGGTAGCGACTCGAAACTGACCTGAACTGCGATAGTTTTTTGCAGCGTATCGATTGCGTTTTGGTTTGGAGGGCGTCTCAACTCTTCATCCGATATTGGGCTCGGCTCGTCGCCAAGCAAAGCTCGGACGCATTCTTCGGCCGAATCGCAAATCGCAGGAAGGTCATAGCCTCCTTCCAACGCCAGAACGACCTGAAAAAAAATATATCAATATAAAATCTATTACCAAGCTAACTGTTAAATAGAACAATTATAGCGGAGGCGGGGAAATTAGAAGCTACCATTGATTAAAATTGGGTGTTTGCGAGATACTGTAAAATATTTTTTCCCCAAGGCCCTCTGAAACACGAAAATCCCATCGAAATTGAGGAAACTGTAATATAAAAGTGTCGAAGGAAAACTTGGGTGAAAATTGAATTAATTGCAGGAAACGAGGACAAGCCCTTTATTATTCTTGGATGGCCTGTTGGCGAATGCCAAATCAAGTTGGCTAAAAGAAGGAATAAAGGCTACGGCCTGAACATCATGTACATCGCCCTGAGTACTCTAGCAGCACTTGATTGCACTACTCTCAATATTCCAGTACACCGAGTTAGGAATGTCCGATTCCGGCAAACAGTGGGCGCAGAAGATTTTATTGTTTTGAATGGCCTATTTGGGTCTCAATAACATATATTTGAAGAGTGGACACGAAAAATTTCCCGGCACAACTCTTGAGCTTCAATTGACCTCAAAATGTTCAGCCTTTTCCTTTTTTTTTACAACTCGAAAACGGTTTCTATTTCTTGAAAAACGCTTGTATCGGTAGTGGCCGTTTACTTTTTGGGCCGTAGACCTTCAATAACTTTTGAAAAAACTTAGATTTGATGAATAATGCAAAAACCCCAATCGCTTCGGAATATTGGAGATTTTTTAAACAATATAATTACCTTGCCATCAGCTAGCTGCATAAGCATCTGCGTCATCCTACCGAAGCAAGATGGAGACAGTTTGTAGCCTCCAAGAGGAGCCGAGTGTCCCGTGGCAGCGTCAAAACCAGCAGACACCAAGACGATATCTGGGCCAAACTCCTACAAATGGTTCGATTTTTGTGAGCGAGATTAAAAACACCGGAAACCAACGAAATGCACAGATGGGAAACGTCAGTCAAGATTTATCCAAATGCTGATGGAAATTGAGGCAACGGAAAAAGCGCAATCAGATTGCTGTCAGCTCTGTCCATTTACTCCATCATTTATCGCAATGTAAATCAAGCTCAATATTCGAGGCAAGTGGAAAACAAAATTACCGAGACTCGTTTACTTCACAAAATCAATGCGGGGTAAATAAAATATTGATACCGACGAGGAAAAGTTTTAAATTGATAACTAAAGTATTTACCTTGGCAATGGGCATGACAATTGTCCTGAAAGCTGCAAGATACTCTGCGTCGGCCATAGGTGGGTTTAATCCACCAGACCAAGCGATATTCACATTGTAGCCCAACCCAGGCCCAGCACCGCACTGAAAAACATCAATTAAAATTAATGATGCTTGATGATTTTTCATCTCTAATTTAAGGAGAGAGGGAAATAAAATTATGGCTCCATACCTCAGCAGGGCCACCAGTTCCGGGGAAGAAATTCCCGTCATCGTGCCGATGCAGGGAAACAAAAAGGATCCTACGATCATCATAGAACATCTGCTGCGTACCGTTACCGTGATGGACGTCCTGGAAAAAAAATTATCACGTTCTTTCCAGCAAGCAAGCACATTTCGAGAGATAACACTACCTGCTGAGACTTTGGATTAGCGGTTCAGATACAGTCTGCCCACCCCTGGCCCAAGTCGTGTTCTCCAAGTAATCGATTTTTCCAAACTTCAATTTTTTATTGAGCCGTCTACGTGGAGAGAACTCAGAGCCAATTGTTTACTTAATTTTTTAGTTTTTCCATTATCTGCTAACGGGTTTTTTTTTCTTTTTATTTTTCCCACGATTGTATGCTCTTTTGGCTAGAGGATTTCATTTTATCTGGACGATTTTTCCGGCTTCATCTTGGTGAGCCAGTTCCAAACTTATATTGTTAACAATTTATTTTCTGCCAGGGAATCGAGTGGCATTCTTATTCTTTTATTAACATGAGGTTCAGGACTTTTTCTTTCCCAGGTTTGAAGGAACTTGGAGGATACTAATTTTTTCTGCTCTTCGGATTTTGAAGACTAAATTTTTCCTTAATCACCAACGACAAAATTCTTATCCTTGTATATCCCCTATTCAAATAATTGTGTGACCACAGCACTACAGACGACGCTCCATAAAAATGAAAAAAAAAAAAAATTCAATTTACCCAATCGACTATGAGGATTCTCCTGAGGTCCAATTTTTGCTGGAGAAGTCGCGCAGCGATGGCGATGGAATTGAAAAAGCAGAATCCCATAGCTTGGGAAACTTCAGCGTGATGGCCAGGAGGTCGAACGATGGCAAAGCCATTTTTAATATCACCCGTAGCAGCTGGAAATTGAACAGCAGAATTTATATCAATTAAAAATTATTGTTGTTCAACATGAAGAGTGGCCTTTACAAGGATATGGCTCTCCAGTTGAAATGCTCTCAAGTACACATGAGCGTACACATAAAGAGTAAGAGCCATCGCGGCTTCTGAGAGAGACCAAGCAATAAATTTAGCTCCTTACCAGGAGTCAACAGTGCAAAAAGAGCCACAGTTCTTGCACAAAATACAAAGAACTGGACCGCTCACACAGAGGAAGCGAAAATAGGCAGAGGTTGAAATAGATATTTGTTTCCCTTGAAAATATCGGACCGCAACCTTTAATATATATTTTACAAAACAAAAAACGCTGCAAATGATTTTACAATGGTTTATTATTCCTTGGTTTCAATATTATTCCTTTGATTTCGGGAGACCATCCATTTGCGATAATAATTTGTCCAAATATTTGTGAACGTTACTACCGAAAAACAAATTGGTAACTAAAGGCAAAATGTTTGGCAGCTATCGTAATTTCAAATATTTTAATTTTTCACAATTATTCAAGTCGAAGTAAAATTAATTCAGAACGCTTAAGCTAAAGAGCGTTTAACAAGCTTTACAACGAGTATAGAACAATTTTTATAGCATTTTTACATCTTGCCAAATATCTCAAATACGCTACACAAAAGCAGCGATATTGTCAGAACCTTATAAGCCATCAATACTAATATCGTCTCCTTTGATTCAACGTCAAATAATCTACATATTTATATCAAGCACACACCTTCGTCAAAAGAAAAAAAAAATCGAAAATAAATACTTTCTACCTCTCAAAATCCACCAAAAATAACGCCATAATGAAGGTAGCGATTTGGTTGTCAGATCAAAATAGATTTTTTGAGAGAACTGTCAAGCTGCTAGGCTGTTAGTGTAGAAGGTGAAAACTTACTCTTGAAAGCGAGATCAACCACGGAGCCGACCGCCATGCGTGCAGCTGGAGCGGTATGGATTTCATTCCATGTCGTGTCCGAATCGACACCAACGCCGCCACATTGCAGCCGCACGAAATTCTTCAGCGGCAGCTGAGAGAGTTTGTTCATGTCCAATTTCTGCCGATTCATGGGATTGGTACCTGTTAAGCAAATTTATCAATAGATTAATCCGCGTCTCTTGAATAGATTTACTAGTCCTTTTAATCAGATATTCATTTTTCTGGTAGTCTCTATTAAACAGAAACAAATATATTTTAACTAAAAACATGTTAGTTAAAAATCACTGTTCAAACGAAAGCGGTAAAAATCATAAAGCATCTTCTAGTGAACCCAACGGAACCTTCTCTCTCTTCTCAAGAATCATTGAGCCACGCAGGGCCTAATAGTTCATTTGTTTCAAAAACATTAGAAGGACGTTTTGGAGACAAAAACAAAACGTAACACGTCCGCGCCTGCCAATTGTAGTAATCTTTTCGACTCAAGCCCTGTAGCCGTGGGTAGCTTAACAGTGGAACAATAAACGCTAATATTTTTCGATAATAAAAGCTAGAGATTTTCATACCGTTTCTGCTTTCAGTCACGGAAATTCACTACTGAAATATGCACAACATTCTGCATTCTACTTACCGAAAAGTAACGTGTGAGGTTCGGAGTGGCAAGTTTGTATTTCTTCGAGGGTGGCTTTCCGGAGCGGACTTTCGCACACCGGCTGCTCAGGTTCGTTTCGACTAGACGAGCCCACACGCTCTGCAGCCGGCCCGAGTGCTCCGGGTGCCACGCATTGTTGCCACACATGCAAGCGTGTTTCAACATGCCTGAATCGTAAGCGAGGCCCGTCGTCACCCGGTGAGGGCTTCTGGAAAATATCCACCAAAATATAAAATACACGCTGATGGCCCATGATAATTAATTTTCTGGCTATTCATTGAGAACCGATTAGAAGCATTCGCCTCAAGGTGACATTTGAGGTAACTCAAAATAGGTTCGTGAACACACCCAGCCAGTTTTGGGGACGTATGGTTGCTTCCAACCTGAGTCTCTGGACCGAAGCCGACCAGTGGACTCGAGAGGGCTCGGGCAAGAGGTCGACCGATGTACGCCCGGCTTGAAGGAGCAGGACAACCTGTACAAAAGGTATGGTAACTGTTGATAAAAATGTTACGAATGATTACACAGCCGTTTATTATTCCTTTGCGGGAGGGAAATGAAAGGAGTGGGTTAATAAAAAAATGTTTCAGGACAACTTTAGTCAGGAATTAATTGCGTAATCCATACGTGGCAGGTGTCACACCTGTTTCCCTATTCATCCAGTATATAAGCTTATAGGTCATTGCATCTCGTTACCTTGATTAGCTTGATGGCGCATCATTAGGTCTCGCTGCTGCTGAAGAAACGTTTCCCTGTCCCTTTGTTGACGCGACAATTCGTTTCCTTCTTCATTTATTTCAACGTGACGACTGCTTTTCTCCGTCAAGTCTATCACCTGCGAGGAATTATGTTATTAGAGTAACGAAACATACAATAGTTAAAGCGAGAGGTTGGGAAACCATACCTCTGAATTATCGTCGGCTTCAGGAGTGTTTTCCAATTGTGAGATCATGTGGACTCGCCCTTCCCGCTCGACTCTTGTCAATACTGTCTGTCTAATTTGCTGAAAAAGAAATTTAATATTTCCTCAATACTCTACCATGAGGTAAATTCGAGGTTAGTGGAGAACGACACTGATTGGTACCCCTCAAGGGTCAATCTTGTCAGGGCTTTGCTTCGTATTATATCTCAACGACGTAGGCACATGTCTTAAACAGCTATTTCAATATGTACGTAGATGGTCTCCAATTATACTTGAATGGTAAAGTTCTGAGCTGAACAAGCAGTTCAATAGATTAATAACTGCTGAATACTAAGCAGTGTGAACTATTTTTTATTAATTATAAGACTCTATAAATATTGTGGCATCATAGGATTTGCTTTTGATCAGGTATCATAATGTCGGTTTGGTTCTATAATGTATTTACGTTCAATGTTTTCTATTTTTCTCAATTCGATTTATTTTTTGACTCACCGATTTATTTTACTTTATGCTATGAAGAAGAAGTAATTCATTTTTTACTTCGAATTTTCAACACGATTGCTTTATTTGCTACTCGACGGGGTAAATTTAATGTGTTACAGATAAAATGTAGAAAATGACCTCCTGGTCCTAATTTTATTCAAGTCGGTCAGTCCCATATTATGCTTCATTAATGAACCTAAATTGATTCAGCAGTTGTACAATTCTAACCTGTTTAAGGAGGTTCGTCGAAATCGATTGCTGGTGAGAATGCGCCTGAGGATAATCGCGGGTGTCCTCATAGTGGACAATGTTGGATATCGGAGGCGCTTGAGCGTTCAGCATCGGATGGCCGAGAGGCAAAGGCGCCGACTGAGTTCTACCCAACGGCCTGTGGCTTTTGTTCAACCGCGCATGCGCCACCTGCTTGCAAAGTAAATAATTTTCACAAAAATTGAACTAAAAAAAATTAATAATGAAATTGAGGAGTTTGCTGATTGAATTAAGGGAAATTTATAAGGGATGCAAACCTGGGTGTCGGTTATCGGCGGCGGATGGTAAGCAGAGGAGGCCATGATTGGTGGCCGAGTTTGTTCCAGGCTGGCCATTTGTTTCTGGATGTAGGACGGCGACGTCGGATTGGAATACTCGCCATCGATGACAGGCAGAGTCGGATAGAAGGGAAGAGTTCCGGGAAGCATTTGCCCCGTGAGCGGAAGGCCGAGCCTGGCGGCGTAAGCAGCTCGCACTTCTGCTTCAGAAACCGGAGCTAACTTGCTTTCCTATAAATGAGAAGGTAAATTAACACAGTGGAATGAGAAAAGACGGGAAAAGTAAGTCGGTCAAAAGAGAGCAGAATTGCGGGTGATTTTCGGGAGCGTAATTTTCTCCGTTTCGTAGGAAAAATATCTAATTGAATTTATCGATTGTGAAATCGACTTACATTCGACGAGGTGTTGGGCGGACGGCCCAATGAGATATTGGGGAGAGATGGACTACTGTAGAGAGCTGAGAGATCACTGAGGCTTCCGCTTTGTTCAGATCGAACCGACGTTGACCCATATTGCATTTCCCCTTCCTGCAATAGACAATAATAACATTATCGATCGAAAAATATCGAGTAAATACATCAGTTTTTAATCTTAAAAAAATATTATTCTACAGAATAACGCAAGATATTTGTGTTTTTGAGGATATGGTCCTAGTTAAAAGAACCCTGACCTAACCAACTTCGACCTATCAGATCCAACCAATTCGCTTTACGTTCAATAATTACATTATATTATCGTATTTTTATGTAAAAAGTACATACCTCTTGGATGGGAGTCGTGTGCCCGGCAGGAGGTGAGAGTTGAGCAGTTGCGTGGACCGGAGGAGAGCTGGGACCGGAATCCGGGTTGCTTCCTGGTTCCACTAGAAAAATGTTAAACATTTTTATCCTTAAAAAAAGAAAAACTCGTGATATTCGAACAATAATAACAAAATACTACTTTGAAGACTAGAAATTTTTAAACGCTTAAATAAATTGTTCATATCATATCCTACGAACTTGAGAATAAAATATTTTCCAGAGTAGTTAATTCCGGTTTGATAGTTTTAACCAATTAAAAATTTTTTCTAAAATAAAAAAATTCTAAGATTCGAACCAAAAAATTACTGAATGAGAATAACTGAATTTGTCACTGCTCTTATACGAAAATCAAAATTAACAGGCCCAAACTATTACTTGAATTTGAAAAACGAAAGACACGATCTTTGGCCGTCTCTATTTTATTATTCTTTCGTATAAACTGAATGTTATAGAGGGTGAAAATCGGATAAAATCATGTCGACATAGAAGGCACGAAATATCAAACACTTTAGTTTCAAATATTCTTAAATACCCGACTGTTTTTCAAGTTTTTCCGTCGGCAGTCGACGCCGTCGAAAATTTACGCAAAAAAATTAATGTGTCACGAAAACAGTGCGTGTTAGTTGATGTTATAAAAATGCGTCGAGTTATAGAATCAAAAACCGAAAAGAAAAATTAGGGAACGACGGCTCAAGACGGTTGGTAGGTGTACATACTTGCCAACGTTGATTTCCGTTTGAGATGGCGTTCCTTCCTTCGAGCAAAGGGTGATGCCCTTTTTTCCAACCGGGCTTTCAACTTCACTTTGAGCAGATTGGGCTCGGAAGCTATGAGAAAAAAAACGGGAAGAAAATGGGGAAAACGTTCTAGTGTTAGTCTTTTACGATGACAATCACGAACAAATTCTACGGCTAGAAATTAAATCGAAATTTAAATGCGAGGGAAGAAGCTGGCTAGAAATAGCGAACGATTTCATCAACGGTTGAGAGCGTTAAGTAGCGAGAAGCAAGTGAATTTTATTTAGCGTATTAATTTGTGCGCCGAACGAAAACGGTGCAAATGAGATTGCAAAACTATTGAATAAAAACCCACGATTTTAAAGACAAATTCACTGTCTCATTTATTATAGTATAGTAGTATTTCTTATAGTAATTTACTGTCTCATTTCTTTTGAATAATAATAGTGAAGTAATTGGAGTAGTAAAGTAAACCAAATAGTGAACTGAACGGAGTAACGCTTCTAGTATTCTACTGCGTTTTATTTTTGTTTTATTGTTATTAATTTATTTTTATTATCATCATTTTATTTAACACAATACCTACCAAATTAAGAAATTTTTTTTAAAAAATCGCATTAAGCGAATAAACTATGAATTAATAGAGAAAAGGTAAAATACAACTTTCTTTAGTCCGTACGATAATTTTGAGCCTGCTGAAAGACGAACATCCGTAAAAACTACTGTCGGAAAATGACACAGAAAATCAAAAACTGATTATTAAATTTGGAGAATTTCGAGGAAAATGATTAACGCGACTAAAGTACTTCTAATTGCCAAAATTTATTTCAAGTCATGCTACGAATCATAACTATCTTGTTATATAGAAATAATTGAAAACTGAAACGGATTCCAATTCATGCCATTTGAAAAATTGTGAAATTTAAAAATGGAGTTTCCCCCAATTTTCATCAGTGCGGAGTTTTCATCAGTTTTTTTTTTTTATTTTTTATTTTTAAATTTTTTTTTACCTATAATGAAGTTCCAATGTTCAACATCAAACAACTACAATGGACAGGGAACTCGAAAAATTATCGCTAGCGAAATAAACGGTTAAATTTTCCAACAAAGATTTCGAGCCGGGCGAACGAGCTAGGTCGTTGGTATTTCAACTGTTACAATATTCATCTCATTATTAATGATACACAATTTTGAAAACCAGACTGAACCTTGATAGCCGGCAATGAAGAGCAATCCAGAACTATCTACTGGTTAGCAAGTGCAAGGTCAGTCGAAAACCATTCTAATCAATTTAAGAACATACCAGGCTGGTTAGATGAAAACTGGAAAAAAATACATTAGCATTGGCGCTTACCTGTTTTTCTCAAAGGATATTCGTCTTCGTATTTGAGAAGAGGATGGGGACGGTACAATGGTCCAGGTTGTCCACTACCGTCAGCTGAGGGGTTTTGTTGTAGAACGGTCCTGAAGAATACAATTTTATTAAATAAATATAATAAAATTGAATAAACAATAACAATAATATAATTATAATTAAAAAATTATATTAAATAATACAATTCAATAAATAGAATACAATTGAAATTAAATAGTCTTCGTTTTGTAAGTGGAGGGCCCAAATTGGAATGTATAGGGGAAAGTTATAGAGAAAATCAATTGAAATTAAAACCTCCAAAAAATCTCGAATCCAATAAAATATTGCTTAGAGGCGATTAGCTCCAGAATCGATTCGTGGAATGTGACCCTTTCAAGGAATAACACTCTGCACAGTAGAAAAAAATTCAATCAAACAGATCACAGTTATATAATGAGAATTTATTATTTTATTTATAAGGATTTATTTAAATATTTTCTCTGCAACAGCATTTAAAGTGAAAGAAAGAATCAAAATTGTAACGGATTTGGTTGTGTAATCAATTATCTTATTCCATTTCTACTCATTTTATTTTTTCCAATTTCATAATTTTTCCTTTTTTCGATTCACTTTTCCTTTAAAATACCTTATAAATTGGTCCGACCGCAAAATAAAACTGAGGGGAATACTATTTCATTGCTGCGAAAATACTCTTCCTTTAAATTCACTCCCATCTGAATTCGCACTCCGGTTCGCCTCAACGACGAGATTCGGTAATTATTTTGTAATTCGAAAATAACCACGTTGACGGATTCCGCTTATCTCGCGCACTGCGTGTAAATAGAACCGAACGCGCGTGAGCGGTTTTCTTAAAATAAAATCATTTCCCCTTTTTACAGTCGGCTCGTTTTCGCTTCCAGAAGAGAAAAAAAACACCGTTTCTGGCGACCATAATAGATCTATCAGTATCTGTAGATCTGTGCGACGGACCTTTGCCAAAAAGCTGTGGCCAACTTTAGAACGCGTTCGAACTCTTGTTGTTGGACGAATTTTTCATCTTCCCAGATGTCGCAAAGGCTTACGGGACAATTAGTTTCACTCTTGAAAGAAATATTGTTTCCCTCGGGAATATTTTCAATTGAAGGCGCAATTTTTCCGGTACCTACAGCACAAGATGATCAATCTTGGTTAATTTGAGCTTACATAATTTATTTTCGAGTTGTGGCCTGAATAACTCCCGAATAAACCCTCGAACGAACATGGCGAACCTGTCATTTTGGCTAAACGAATTTACATACATAATGACTTTCTAGATATTGTGATAATATAAATAAAAATAAAATGTCTCTATTAATATAATTAATATTGTTCTTGATGTCACTGGGTGACAAATCGATTTGAATATACTTATATTTTGATAAGAATAATACCTATTATTCTTATCAAATATTAAAACAACCTTTAGTGCTCCCAACCATTATTATTCCCTTCAGCTTATAGTCAATAATATTACAGACTCCCCATATTAATAATTTTCATAATTGAAATTGTAAGTATTTAATAAATTAAAAATTGGCTTGAAAAATCGTAAATTTTTTTGACAAATAATAAAAAAATGTTAAGAACTAAAACCAAATTATTTATATGATCAAATTACTATTAGCCTTATTATAATTAGTTTTCTACCTGATAATAGCCTATTGTACTATTTTGTTTCAATTCATTTTACTTGACTAATAAAAAACTATTTAATAGTATATTGTTTTGTATTTTAGCTATCATAAAATTGTACGTCGTATCGTTCAATTTATCGTATCATTTTGTGTTTTAATTTCCATTTTTTCAAGTACCAAGAGTATTTTGACCTCTGTTTTAGTATTCTATTAAAATTATTTTGTTACTATTATTATTATTATTCCATTTTATTATATTTCCATCATTACTTAACTTATATTCGTTATTACGGTAATAAATTTCAAACAATTGATAACTAATAATAAACTTGATAATACAACTGAGCGCTTATACTGTCAAGATAAGCCGTCGCTGCGGATCGTTTTTATCTCTACCGAAGGTTTTCGTTATCGTTCTAATAATAACAAAACATAGCCAATTAATAGCTTTATATTTTCGATTCACGCCTACTGCGAATAGAACGGCCGTTTCGTTTTTCGCCAATGGAAAAAATCAATCGACACTAAAATAAGGAACTATGTCCGCGTTGAGATAATTTTTTCGACAGTGAAAAACAAATTTTTCGCCTTTCCAAAACCGGTAATTAAATGAAAATTCGCCAAGAGGACGAGAAAAGGATTTTTTATAGATAGAAACTGTGGACTGTATTTGGGAGACTGAGGATACTGTATAATGGAGACAATAATTAACGTATGTAATAATAATAATCTAATAATAAAATAATATAATAAAATAGAATAATAATAATAATCTATTTCAAATTTAAACGAACAAATGACGAGGAAAATGATCCAGAAAAAAATTAAAATACTTATTAAAACTCTAATTCGGGTATTTTAATTACTAACTCGTCAACCATTGGAAAAATTCGCCATAAAAATTATTTCCGATTAATTCCTCTTCATTGCTCACATTTCGAAGGAACGTTCAGACTCCAGAGCTACGCTCTGGGTCGAAATTTCCGTTGTAATGACGTGTCCTTTTTATATACGTATTTGAACGAGAAATAGAAAACTTCCAATAAGCGAGTACCAGCTTCGGATGCCCGCTGTTGTTCCACGTTATCTATAAATAGAGGTTGAAGTTCCGTCCAGAAATAAGTCTCTGACCCGAAATAGTACGGCCAACGGATCCGTTCGAAAATATTCACAAGTGGGTTAGTTATATATAACAGAAAAGGAGTGAGCGGTTAGCGCTAAGCGGACGGCGTTTGAATTTGAATTTGGATTTGGAACCCTTTGTCAACGTGTCAACATTAGCGCCAGCATTAGCTGGCAATGCGAGCAGGCGAAGTGATAAATTCTAACTAAGGAACTTAGCAAAGCTGAGGTTTAATCTATTTTCGAGCTACAAATACTTGGATTTACCAGAAATAAATAATTGTATAAACACGCGAGAAAATGAAAATTCCACGGCGATTCAATTAATTATCTCGTTCCGGCGATAAATATATTCTCGAACTAGGAGGAAATTTCAACACAATCTTGTATTAACGATACGATAACCTATCAATTCCAACTATATCAATGTCACAATAGAACGAAAATTCCTTTCTCACTGATGAAAGTGAAATCCGCGTCCACGTATTATGGAGTAGACAATTTTAACTATCGTCAGAACTCTTGAAATTCAAAAGAACCTTTTTAAGGTAGGAAAATTGTCAATAACAAAATGTACTCACCAACTTCGATAGTGTTGAGAGGTAGTAGCGCCACCATTGGCAGCAGCTGCAGCGGCCTCTCTCTGCTTCTTCTCGAGAAGAAACCCCTGAAAGCAAAAAAAAAATGCAAAATAGTAAGTTTCACAAGGTGAACTCTGCACAAAAAACTGGTAGCAGAGCAATTGGAATATTTTGGGACTAAAAAATCACATCGCAAATTTCTGCGCTGTTTTTTGCCCTATTAAAACGAATTCATCAAGCAAATATGAAAAGACTAGGAGAAATTGTCGTTTCAAGTTTTGCAACCCTTTATCCAACTAAAAATCACCCAGTTTCAAAAAAAAAAAAAAAAACCTACTCAAAAACTACACCAACTTTTCACAGTTTACATAAGACAGCAAAGAAGTAACGACTGATCCTTAATTAGAGTTCAACCAAGTTATGCGCTATTTGCGCAGCGAAGTTTTGGCTCTGGTAGACAATACAGAACTATTTCTGTCGAAGCAACAGGGTTACAGCTGCTACCCGTATGCAAGGCTTGAAACAACTTCCAACTGCTTATGACCGACCAGCCATCGAGTTATTGGGCTCATCCTAACATTGAGTGTGAAATTTTCAAATGCAATACGCAAAAAAAAACATTTAAACAGCGTTATTTCTATAGATCTATGTCAAGTTTTTTTTTTTCCATTAAAATTCTGGATTGTATTTGACATTTCAAGCCTGAGAATCATTCCAAAAGGGAATTTCACCGATTAATTAGCAATTTTCAGTTTATTCTAACGTCAGAAAAATTTTTAAATGATTCAATCCTTCATAAAACATTCCCATTGAATTAAAACTATCCCATTGAATAACAGCGTATCATTTCCGATGAAAACTATAAATGATAAACAGGTCCTGAAGATATTTTAATGATATAACCGCTCCCACATTTTGATTGGCCGATTCGGCGAATCTCTTAAAAAAAAGTAAATGACCAATATATTTTTCTACCGGGAAATATAATGCCAAGAGGCAAAGTAATTTTATTTCCAATTAAACGTAATTCTATGACTGATGTAAAGCTCACCTGCAGCCGTTGTTTGACCTCTTCGGAAGCGACAGCGCTTTCTTCGTGTTTCCCTTTTTTCTTCAAGCTTTCCAACCTTTCCTTTTCCCTCGCTTCGCGTTCCCGCTCCAGCTCTTCGGCCGCTTTTTTCTTCTCCCACATTTCCTGCTTGGAGAAAATAGAAAAAACCTTTACTTCATTTGAAAGCAAGAATGGTCGTTAAAGGACAAAAAAAATCGCTGTAATCGAACGGACAAGGAAAATACTAATTAGATGTTATTCGGCATATCAAATTTGAAGAATTCAACGAGAAATTTATATTCCTCAGTAAAGCTGAACTTGACTCCTTCACAAAAACACGGCAAACTTCGGGTTCTGGTTAAGAGTTAAATTTTGGTGTAAAAAGATATGTAAACAATGTAGTTACGTAATTTCAAAGTAAACAACGTAGCTTTAAAAAAAATATGATTTTAGAGTAAACGTTCAATAATGTTCTCATTTTAGAGTGATAATGAAACGAAAAATAATGTAATTTTGGAGTTGCAATATAAAGTAATGCAACTTTATGCAATATAAAGTAATGCAACTTTATGCAATATAAAGTAATGCAACTTTATGTAATATAAAGTAATGTAAAACTGTGTAATTTTAGGCTAAAAATATTATGTAAAATAATATAGTTTTACAATGATAACGTAATGTAAAATTATGTAATTCAAGAGTAAAAAATTCAATTAAAAATAAGATAATTATAGATTATACAAATTTGATGTACAGTTATTTAATTTTAGAGTGGAAAATGTATTGTGAAATAATGTATGTTTGCAGTAAAAAATCGGACGTAATATAATGCGATTTCTGCTTACAAATGTAACGTAAAATAATGTGATTTCGGAATGATAATGAAATGTAAAACAATGAAACTTCAGAGTAAAAAATTTAAAGTAAAATCGAGTAATTCTAAAGTAAAAACGTGATGCAAAATAAAACAAATTATTGAGCTAAACATATGCTGTACAACAATATGGTTTTAGAGTAAAACTTTAATGCTTTAATGTAAAATAATAGAATTTTAGAGAAATAATATAACGTAAAATAATGTAATTTAGGAGTAAGAAATTATTATACAATTATGTGATTTCAGTGTAAAAATGTAACATTTAATAATACGATTACGGAGTAAACATTTCAAACGAAATATTGTAATATTAGAGTAAAGTATTGTAAAACAATTTAATTTTGCAGCAAAAATGTGATGTAAAATAATTAAATTTTTGAGTATTGAATTTTATGGGAATAATCGAATTGTAGAGATGAGATGTATCTAATGTAAAAAAATGTTATTTGATACTAAAATCAAATCATTATACCATCCAAGAGTGAACACTTCAGTTTGACAATATGGCTAAAACAGTTGAAACGAGACTTATAGCCTGAGAGACGTTGAGACCTGGTTGAGCACGATCGAAGCTCTCAGTCATTCTCTGTTGTAGAGCGTTCACACTAATTTTTACGGCCAGTCGAAATGAAAATCGAAAAAACTGTGAATATCCTCGAACCAAAAAAAAAAGCTGTTATCGTAAATCGAATAGTTATAATAGAATTATCTTGGGCAAAAATTTCGACTCGCTCGATAAAAATACGCCGTCAAAACAGTACGCACCTCGCATAGTTCCATAAAAACAGTCATGAATAATTTTCCAGCGGCAATGGACGGGAAAAATCGGCGAAAAAATTGTCAATCCGAATTTCATCGACTGGACGCCACCTCGGACAAACATCGACTGGAGAGTCCGCAGAAAGGGTAATTAGCTGTGCAGACGCTAAACGAGATGGAATGAGAGGAAGCGGCTCATTCATTGCAGCCGTACCAAAATAGAACCCTTCTCTCCTGCCGAGCCGCGCCCTCGCTATCACCGTCGCCATCCATCAGAAAAAATCTTAAATTTAGCTCGCCTCAGTTAATAGTTGGTAATAAGGGATCAGTTAAGCGGGAGCGACGTCACTTCTAATTTGATCGGTGAAAAATAAATTGGTTACCGTCTCCAAATGTATTAATCATATCCAATTCGGGTAATTCCAGTCTCGAGCAATAAATCATCGAATGTTCGGTCGACTTAATGGATGACTCATTTGAAAATAAATACGCAGTGAATATAAGGTGGTTTATGAGCCTTAGTTACAACTGATCATTTTCTGCCACCAGTTTTTTGGTTATTTAATTAGCTGGACGATCATTATTAAACCAACTATAACTGGAAATGATTTTAAACCATTAATTAAAAAATATCTATACATATAAAACTGCACTAAGAGAATGAGGGGAGGGCTATTACTGATCGGGGTGATAAAGGAGGTGAAAATGTGGGGGAAACGTCTGTAGGCAAAACCCCCGAAAAATCACCGAATTTTCATGCCATTTGAATATGATATTATTAATTTTCCATAGGGTGGAAAATCACCATATTCGTTTTACCAGATTCATCTTTTTAAACAATTTTAAGGGAGAGTGTGGACAGTACAAATTCCTGCCCAAGTACCATATTATCAAATTTTTATATTATCTAAAGTTCCCATCAGCCCAATGATAACGTCAAGTAATTGTTATACAAATAAAGTTTTTTAACAATTTAAAAAAAAATCGCGTCCAGTGAAAAAATTTGTATTTAGCGAATTCTATTTTCCTTGGGCGCAAGATTAATCTACCGACCGCGAGGAATTTCGTACCGCGAATTCTAATAGAATTCATCAACCGAAAAAATCCCCGAATTCTTCGAACCTTTCGAATTTGTGTTTCAAGATTGTCAACGAAAAGAAGGTAAAGTATTTTTTTCGTTCGTTGGGCAGACTGAAGGTGCGGCGAGATTAACGTCTCAGTTTACATTGCTCATTCATCTCTGATCAGCGCACGACCTTGGCCATGTACTCCTGTCAAGAATCATAAGCGACAAAGATGCGACGGAGGAAACTTCACGCTTAAAAATTACCGAACCGAAATTATTTTTAGTTTCAAACCATCCACAAAACTACAATCGATTAGATAACGAATTCGACAAAGTGCCCCGTTCGAAGATAACCTTGACCAAAAAGGACGGCTCTCAGAAATAAATATTGTCTAACTGAAAAACTAAACCGTTGGCATCCGATCGAGGCTAAAAATTGCAGCATTCAACACCTGGCAGATTCGGTTTGTTCGAGCGGATGCCAGATTCGAAATAACTTGGAGGCGTTCGACTGCGAAATTACGCTATCGGTACAGAGACGAAGGGAGAAGATTCGAGGAACTTGGTGAAAACACGTTTCGCTTTGCAAATTGGATAATTTTTCATTCCAACGGATCCAAAATAGATATAAAAAAGGCATCAATTTTTGAAAATTAACTGATCAAAAAATAATTGAAAAAGCGAACAGGTTGGCAGTACTATGTAAAATCTAGAGGTCAAAATCAAGCTTCATCATTAGTCAATATGATATTTTTTTAAGCCATTAGCTTTAAAAAGAAGTGTATATTTTTTCAATTATAAAAAATTATAATAGTATGTGTATAATTTTAGATAATAATATAATTTAATTAATTGATTGAGAAAGAAGAAAGAGGAATTATATTATAATATAATTTAATATATATGATATATATTTTATATAATAAACAACATTATATATATAATTTTACATAATATGTATAATATTTATATAACGTGTGTAATTTTATATAATCTATGCATCGTAAAAATTTTCTAATACTATGTTATTGAAGACGAACTAAATTCATCAGGTTTTTCATATTATGTGTGAACATTTCAAGACATTTTTAGCCATTGAGTATTGGACTTCGACATTTTCCCGATTCTCTTCCAAAATTCAACTATCGGATAACTTGGAGAAAAATTTCTCTCCCAGACACCTAATACCTGTTGAACTCGAAGACGCATTTCTTCTTTCTAACATAAAACTGCTTACCTGGAGATGTGCTCTCATTTGCGCTTCATGCTCCTTTGCTAGTCTTTGCTGCTCAGCTTGGAAATGCTGCAGCAGAATCTGTTGCTGGATTTCCTGCCTCTTCTTGAGCTGCAACGTGAAGAAATCAACGAGTTTATTTCAAAATGCAAATTCGTTATTAATGAGCACATAGAAAAATGGCAAGAGCGAGGAAAGAAAAGGTAGAAAAGAATCGTGTTCGGACCTTTATGAATTCAAACAACAATGCTCATAAGGTGCCTAGATGAAGGAAAATAATAAAGTCACATCGATAAAATAAAGGCAATAACAATGGTTTAATAATGAAGATTATTAAGTAACGACTGTATAATTAAAAATTCAGTTGAAAAATGCCTAACTGAAAAGGCAATAATTTAAATATATAATTAATTATTAAATGCCCTCCTGCTGATCTCCAGCGACAATTTAGAATTATTATAGGGGCACAACCATTTAATTATTGAGACTTCAATTGGACGCCATACCTCAAAATTAAAAGTCTAGCTCAATGGCGTTTGTTTTTCTCTCTTTTTTTACGTGAGATATTTACAAAGTTACAAAAACTGTATTTTCGCTGTCAAATTAGACCGTACAGTCGAACTGTGTAATTATATTGTTCACTGCCACGACAGCGTGGGTAGCTTTTACAAAATGAAAATGGAAGAATGATATGTTTCACTCGTAACGTATTGAAAATTCGAAAACGGAAAAAGGAACAACTCAAAAAACCAACACTGAAATCATTATTGAGTACAACAACCATCGATGGATTAGTATTCATACGAAGGAACAATCTAGCAACGGGGAAAAAGCTGAATAAATGCATTTATTCTCACCAAATCGCGCTGTTCGCTGAGGGTGATCAATGTACGACCACCTGGGCTGCTTTTCGGCAGCTCCATCTTCAAGGGGGATCTCACCTTAAATTTAATTATAAGGCCATTCAATGCAAGCGGAACACGATTCTTTCCTCGCAAGCGCGAACAAATGGAAGCAGAGTGTGTGAAATAATCAATATAAAAATGGTTTGAAATTTTAAAATAAACATAATTTTTAACTATGCTAGGATAAGAGGAAAATTTACATGGACATTTATTGGGAAAATAGGACTGATTTAATAGGTTTGCTTTAAACGAAATAAGTTCAAAAATCAAACACGAAGCAACCTACTTTACCTTCCTCCTACGGTTATTATTTATTTAAAATGTTTTTTTAAATTATTTCATGGACGCTTAACAAAGATTTTTTTTTCAAATTACGCGGACGTTTTCGACATAATTTTCCTGATAATTGAATGGTTTATGATATTTTGAGATGCTATATTTTTCATAAAAGCTTTAGAAAGAAGCTAATTAATGCGGAAAAGTAGGTGGTCCAAAGCCAACGGTCGGATATTACAAAGCGCACTTGGAAAATTGCATAGAACCACTTGAACTGCATTTTGGAAAATATTCTATTTTTTGTACGTACCTGCAAAAACTGTTCGTGGAAGGCAGCTTCGTGGCCATTAATATCATTTCTCCTTGCCAGGGCGGGGCTAGCTACCGGGGATTCCCGGGTCATAGCTGAAACAAGAGGAAACTACAGTTCAAAGCAAGGTCTATAAAGTCAAAGACATGAAAAAAAACAATTTTTGATCATTTTTGAAACGCCTCATTTTGATTTATTAAATAATATGTAATCGCATAATTGTAATCGCATAAGAAAAAAATGTTTCAAACTAGCCCTCAAAATTTGATGTTTTACGTTGCAAAACATGAGGAAACCGAATATCCAATTTATAAAACCTGTGTGTCCGCCGTACGCCTCAATATTTTTCAAAGGGAAACTATAATAGCTGAATTCTTGACATTGTCATTTGCCATTGACAACGGGAAGAGATAAAATAATATTTGCAGATAACAATACACCGATCGAACTGAATTCCAAGGATACGTCAGAAAATGAAATCCTCGTGCGAGTTTTATCAATTATTTAGCGAAAATCGCACCGCCAATGTTGACACTCAATAAAACAACGAGTTCCTATCGAAGCTGCGGTAATCTGAAGTATATGAGGTATAGTTGGAGTTGAAAAGCGCTAATGGATTTGGAAGGTGATAAAATCAACTTTAGCGCCAACCCGTCACGATCTGTCGTTGTCAACTTGATAAGCACGATAAATGGGACTCGCGAATTCATTAGCCGATGCTCACATGTATTAGCTAGGAAAATGAAAATTTTTAGAATCAGTCTTGATTTTTCCCACCTTTTTTTTTGTTTATTATTCAATAATAAACAATTGTAATCGCTCACGAGAGAAAAAAAATTGCTAACCTCTTCAAACTTGTTCGTTTTTTTTTGTTTTTTTTTTTTCACGTTTCAAGGCATGTAGATCCCGAATATCCAATTTAAACAAATGCTGTCCGTCCGCCATCTTAAGGATCAATTTCCAGGGGATTTTTAGGAAATTCAATTCCTTTCAAGGGGGGGCGAGGTGTACTTTCCAAGGTTTTTGAAACACAGGTGTGTTTGATATCAATTTAACAGATTTTTTACGCTAACTCGAAAAAGAGCATAACGGAGTAAATAGCTTTAATGGTTCTCGACAATGAATCTACCGAGATTTCAAAGTATTTCGCAAGATGGTATAACTCGATCATTTTAGGAGCTATAAAAACCGTTCTAAACTTGTGGGAAAGCTCGTCAAATTTTCTTTAGCTGCATCGCTAAGCAATTAATTTTACTTCAAAATAATGAATTTGGAAATATAAAGAATATTACTAGAGTTGCCAGTGACTTCGTCCTTAATTGAAATAGGTCGAAACGTTGTTTGATTAGGTATATAACAAGAGGTTGGTCTTCCCAAATCATGATGGAAGCAAAGGAATAATAAACCACTATACAATCATTTGCAGCGTTTTTATTATCGGCTCACACACCGTATTTCCACAATGAGCGTTTTCGCCAGTGCGCGTTTTGTATTTTGATTTTCACAGGACGCAAAAATATATTTTTTGACGCACGATTTTCATCGCTTTAGTATTTGATTATTTTTGTGTTTACAAATCTTCACAGTCCCCAAAAATAACTTGGAACGTTTGGAGTTGTGAAATTTTTTCTGGTGGGTGAATAACAATTGATTTTTAACTTCAGGGGCACATACTGTAATTTCGTGTTATCCAAAATTGCTGTTTTGAATTATAAAGCCGGAAAGAATAGCCTACATTGTCTCCCCAGTTTTCCAAATGTCAAATTGCAAAAAACCACAAAGTTGTAAAATTACCACTCTAGAAAATAAGATTAAAACGTGTGAATTACTGAACGTGAGAACTACTGAAAACCTGAAGATCAAATAAATCATTGATGTTCTTATTCAACAAAAATAATTTTTATAGAAATCGATAGAAAATAAACTCACCTATACCCTGGTATTGCGGAGCTATCTCCACGCCCCTATAAGAGGCCACGTTTTCTGAAACAAAATAAGCGTACGTCAGCCAAAAACTCCAAGCACAAACAAAATGTCGAAAGTACGTCAGACCATTGGAAGAGGAATTTATCAAAATTAATGAATTGAAAATTAGTTCATTTTTATAGCTAGAAGAAAAGAACTAATAAACGTTCATACTCTGGAAGTACAGTGTGATTCAAACTTGTATACAAGAACCATTCATGAAATTTCTGTCTACAAATTTAATAGTTTTTGGGTAGATTGCCTTCGTTTGAATTATTTGAAATCTGGAAAAAATCGCCGGTTTTTTGTCATGCTCTCGTATAACAAATGATTGATAACTGATCACTACCAATATAAAACGTCGAGTGCCAAGGTATTGACAGAACACTGTACACATAATTATAATGTAATAGTCTATTATTAAATGATAATTATATATAGTTGAAATTGTTATAGAAATACTGATTAGCAATTAATTCGAATTTTATTTTATCAATCCTAATTAACCAACCTAACCAACTTTTTTCCTAATTTACGACACCAAAATTCAGGTATTTGATCGTTTCACGACTAGAATGAGAAGAACATTTCGAAATTAGAATTATCATCAAACTCAGCATTATTTTAAAAATCAAAAGATTATCAATATTAGCAGTATATTTTCAAGTTATTCTCCAGAATTACTTCTCAATTCAATATCGAACGGGCACAATTTATTCCTGAATAGTGGTCCAGATATCGATAAATAACCACATTCCTCTAACACGACTATTTTCGCCGCGCTCAAAAATACACGAAGCAACTCGACGGTGAATCGTTGGGGAAAAAAATAAAACCCTTGAAAATACCCTCGAAACGGCTAAACTAGGAAATATCTAAACGTTGGATTCAAAATCGACAAACGGATAAACAACTTTGTTTTTCCTCTATGTTTATAATTACCCGAGTAAATAGAAATAGGTGGTCGGAAATAGGGATTTCTCCCAAACACGTGGCAGTCATGCCGAAAACAGTCGAGCTTAAGCCGGGCCGAAAAGAGTTTGTTGTGAGACCGAAAATAGATCAATGGAAGTTTAAACGTTCTAAACTTGGCAGACAAACCTGACGAAACCTATTTACCGAGAAGGTGTTTGGAGATGCCGCTGCGACTGCCTAAGGGCTTTCCGAGAAAATAATCAGAAAACGCGTATTTTCAGAGTCGCTCTATATAAATTTGGAAGCTACAAAACTTGTCCGAGAGAGTGAAAAAAGTATTTGAACTTGTAGTCGACTGTGGAAGGTTTATGTCTTTAAATAAATTCAACTCTATTAGTGTTTGTCGATATATAGTAACCTAGAAGCGATTAACACGAGACAACAGCAGTGAAGGCGACGTCCTAAATTCGCTGAATTGCTAAGCCCAACGAGATGGTCCCGAACATAGCAGCGAATCACTGGCGCATCGGCTCAATTTTGAGATAGATAGTATAAACGAAAATTTTTATCTAGATTCCCAACGATTTCGCTATGAATCGTTCAAAATCCACAATAACCATGAATAACACAGGTCTGCGACATAAAAATTGTTTAAAATTTAATAAGTGATTTTTATAGTATTTTCAACGCTAATTTCGGGAAAATAGTGAAAAAATTCCATCACGTACAGTTATTCCACAAACTGCTTGTCTATTTTTAGCTTTTTTCGATATTTGTATACATACGTTCCGTACTCTAGTGAGTTTTTCCTGGTTTATCCGAGGCGAAACTAAAGGAACGAGTTTTTGTCGGACCAGACATTAGAAAACTGATGAGAGATCCTAATTTTGGTGACACTACTCGTATAAGGACTTATGAGCTTAAAGAGAAATGTAAGTGTACTAGATATATGTAGTTTATAACATGTATTATACATGAAATAAAATCCTTTAACTTAAGAAAAATTTAGAAAAATTGCTAAAATTTTGTTATTATACCAAAAAGTAATTCCTTTTTTGTGAGAAAACCTTACGTGATAGAAAAAATGGATTGCATTTTTGCAATCAGCGCTGAAAAATACATGAAAATCAGTTATCAAATTCCAAACAATTAAAAAAAATATTTTTTTTTGTAAACCTGCGTAATTAATAAAATACCAATGTTAATGAATAATGTTTATGCGTTTTTTATGGAACAGTTTCTCAAGAAGGGCCATTTTTCGATAAAATAGAGAAAATTTATTTTTCAACAGTTCTACAAATTTTGCAGGTCGCTTCATCCGAATTTGAACTCTACACTTGTATCCTGGTCAAGTTTGAGTCACCGAACACCTGAAGTATATTGGAATTTTTTCACTTTTTAGCGAATACCTCGAAAACCCTCCGTTTTTCGAAGATGACCGCGATGTACGAAATTAAAGCTGACAAAATTTCCCACAAAATGGGCTACTCATTTTTGAAATTCGGCCCATCGAAATAGCTAACGCAGCAGATGAAAAAAAAACCATCATGAAATGCGAATTCAGCAATTAGTGGTCGAAAAAACATTACGATCCTTTGAACATTAAAGCACGCATGAGAAAAACGACTATAACATAAATAAAATCTAATTTATAAAATGAAAAACTCGATGAAGCTAATTGGATTGAATTTGATGAATGAAGAAACTTCGTGTTCTCGCGGAAAAGGTCGCACTATTTTCGTCGAAACATTCGTCCTCCGAAAGGTGTTCCCACTTCAAAACCGGTTAATAAATTTGCCAGCCGTCAGCCAGGAGTCTCCGAGCTGGCCTAGCGTTAGATAAGGGACTCGTGGGCGTGAATAAGGGTAAAGGGCAAGTCTGGTATAAATCTTGGCGGATAGGCATTTCGTTGACACCCCCTTGTTGCTACCTTCAATTCATCTCTTGCAGAAACTAACAGAGCTTCCAACGGGTCATTAACTTGAGCAATAAAATTCGAATTTTTGACAGCAATAAATTAATCCGAAGTTGAGTCGAAGAGGTGAATAACATTAGTTGGATAAAAACTCGCAAGATAAATCATTGCTGTTAGTAATGCATAATAATGCGAAATGGGTCGATACAGAATTTATCAATATTTATAAAAAGTATAAAATAGAGTTTGAAGTTTTGGGGTAAATTGGAAAAATTAAAAGCATAGTACAGTAAAAGAAATAAAAATAAAATATCGACTAACGTTAATAGAAAATAAATCTACGAGATGATTGTTTTCCAATAGTTACCTAACAAGGAAAAGAGAGCAAGTTATTTTCAAATGCAGTTACTTTAAGCATCATTTTCCAAAGACTCAATATTTGAGAATGGCTAACATCTCCGAGACATTTTAAGCTCCCTTTATGCTCGCCAAGTTGGAAAAAAAAATCAATAGGAACTTCAAACTTGAACGAAACAATAAGAAGTAAAAAAAAACTTATGTTGCAACTGAATTTCACATCTACTGGTGAGAAAAACAAGATAACAAGAGTCGAAAGTGAAAATCGATACAGAAGCGAAGAGGCGGAGGCGTTTTGGAATGAATCAAGTTCAACTTCTAGGAAACCCTGGCATGACTCATAGACTCCATTCAAAGCAGTGTTGGAGATTAAGTTGGCCTTGGCATTCAACCCTCCGAGCTGAAGGGTGAAAATATGAACGGGCTGAGAAAATCGGTGGTATCAAGAGTTCGTGATAAATGCTAACAAGCGCCTCCGAAGAGCTGTCGCTATTTCATTCCATCGCAGAACTTAACAAGCATCCAGTTATCTGATTATTGGTCGGTTCTAGAACCTCTAAAGCAACGGTTTGAATAGAATTTCCGAGGGAAATGCCGAACAGATAATTTACCGTTTCAAAATCAATGTCGGTGGTCGGTTGAAAATCATCCAACAGAAAGTTACAATTTTTTTGAGAAATTCATAACCACTGTTAAATATTAAGCTTCTCTATTTTCGTCAATCGGGAACTTCAATAAACGCTGCAGATGAGAGTAGAGTGATAAATTAATTCTAAGCTTCACTTATGATGAAGAAATCCATCCTCTTATAATAGTAGCTATCATGACCATTTGTGAACGTTTGAAACTAAAATATTGGTCAACTCCTGAGTGATAATCGTAATTGTATAGCTCTATTTATAGCTCTATAGATGATGAAGATTCACTATTATGACAACTCAAAATCTCGAAAATTCCACACAAAACGAGGGAAATTCGAAAAAAAAATTATGGTTTCATTCGATGCAGCTTCAAAAAAATCTATAAAAATTGATATCAAACACACCTGTGTTTCAGAAACATAGGAAAATACGATTTACCCCCCTCAAAGCCCCCCAAAAATACCCTTAAAGTTGAGGTAGCGATTTGGCTAGAGATTTGAGCAATCATGAGGCCAACAATGATTTTTTGTCAAAATTTCAAATACAAAGGTCTTACAGTTTCTACAAAATTTGAAAGATTTTCGATAGATATTCGAATTCTACATGCCTTGAAGCGTAAAACATCAAACTTTCAGTCACATTTTTTTTCTTGGCGATTACAAAGGTCTAAAATGTTGTATAATAAAATCAAAAGCATTAAATTAACGAACATTATTAGAAGAAAGATACCTAATTAAATTATCTTCAATCTCCTATAGTGTGTACCTTACCAAATTATCAATCTCTATTCCACTGTACCATAATTAATGCGTTACAAAATTTTATTACCCAGTTTTTTTTTTTTTTTTTGGAATTTTGGCCAGCTTTGTGAAAATAACTTTTGAACCGACCACTTTTACATATGTATATAACTCAACGGCGGGAAAGAGCAATCAAAATACTACAATTTGGTGTACTTGATGATAAATTTATATTGTGTCCCCGAGGAGCTATTCGTGCTCGAAGAAAACTCAACACGTTTTTTATCAAAAAGTAGAAAATATCTCAAGGAAAAAAATTCATGTCTCTGTTTTATTTTATTCGATTTTAAATTAAATTTTCTCAGTTTGCTAACACAGAATCTATTGCAAAGAAAAAAACCTAAGTTAAAACTCCAACAATAAAAAAAACCAAAAATTTTTTTTAAAAATTATTAATTGTTAGAATTTTTTTTTCAAATTCGAATTCCATGTCTAATTTCCTATAAGGATGAGCAATAAAATAATATTGAACAGTCCTCTAAGTATTTGCAACAAATTTTCAAAGTTGAAAATCATATCAACGGTATAGTGCCTACTAAAAATGAGAGAAACTAAACGTTGCTGTCTGATTCCCGTCATTTCGACTTGAAATTCGGATTCAGCATTAATTCTCTTGAAGAATAGCAATCGAAAACCCTTAAAAACAAAAGTTAACTTTTTCACCTATTCCGATGCCTGCGGAGCTCGTAATTTCAGAAAATAATTTCTGCAGCGCTGTTTGAATTTTTTTCACCAAATTTTTTGCTATGTACGTGTGTAAGGCGTTCAAATGAAGACTCCTGCATAATAAAACAATTGATTCACATAAATTTTGACCCCGAAAAGCACGGTTAAAGTGCAATTCTCGAGCTTTCAAAAACTGATTTTTTTGGACCACTTGCAGATTTTTCCGAGTAATAAAAAAAATCACAAAAATAGATCTTGGTATGATACAACTTTCCTGAAAATTTCAGATTTTTATCTCAATTGAGAGAGGAGTAAAAATTCGTTAACTGATCGGTTCACGAAAATCGCAGGGGTTAGCCTTAGATTTTTCGCGAAAAATTTTTTGGAATCGATTTCGCTCAAATTCCACGTAATGATAGTTGATGATGTATATATCAATAATATATGCTGCATTCTTTGTTTCTTTTACACTAAATGAATGAAACGAACGTTTAATGTTAAAAATGTGATGTTTTCGTGTATATTCCAGCAATATTGTGGAATACCACATAAACGGCTGAAAAATGGATAGGCATATTACATGGAGAACATGTTGACAGTTAAATTACCTATCTTATAGTATATTCAAACATCTGAATTGACCACTTTTTGTTATAGCTATCCACTGTGCAAGTTACAAATCTTGGAAAACTTAAATTTGTCCATATTGTCGAAGTTACAGGTTTCAAATACTCAAGGAACATGCATGCATAAAAATATAACGAAAGACAATTCTCAAAACAGGAAAAAAAATTGGACAAAAATATTTGTTTAAAGTTTGAAATTCGGATATTATATTACGACGGAGAATTTCTAGGAGAAAAATTGACGATATTATTTAATCGCTCTATAGCTTTTATCCGAACAAAAGCTAAAAATTCGACCGACAAATGTTTTTTTTTTTCAAAATTATTCCATTATGCGTGGTTTCACGAACGACTCTCCCAAAACCATCCCTTGCGATATTAGGTGAAAACGTCCGCAGTTCAATCCTTCTTCCTATTTAAGTCCTCGTCGCAAAATCGAGAGCTTCACATTGAAAACTTAGGCGGGGCGAAACGATTGATTGACCTTGTAATGAGACCTTGACCATGGCCACGCCACGTGTCGAACAGTTGAACCCCGTCCCGCTTTCTTCCCGTCCCAGCCTGAAACTTCGAATATCAAATCGCCTCGCACAGCGGTAAAATGGTAATAATGCATGTTCGCCTCTCTCAAATCGTAAATTCATAATATTGCAAGCGGAGCAATATTGGGACCCGTGATTATAAAATTTATATCCCTTCCGCTGGAAGGGGCAGCAAGTAAAAAACCGAAATGTCAAGGCCTAAATATAATTTATTAATACTTGGAAATTCAATGGAGAAGATCGAAATGGGATAATTAGATGGAATAATAAAAATAACATAATATAACAATAATAGTGATGGGTACTAATGATATTATGATAATAAACTAATAATATACCTACCTAAAAAATAAATAATTGTATTGAAAAAAAATTATTGATGAAATCGGTAGACTTATTAACTTAATTCTCGACGGTATAAAAAACTTGACAAGCATTTATTTCGAATAGGTATAGCTTCTTTTATGTATTTTCTATGTTAAATTTTTTTAGTGTATTTTTACTTTATTATAATAGTTTTCCGTCAGTTAATGAGGACCGTAGTAATCCTCTATTTATTCACGAGTCTTTTCGTTCGTCGAAGGTAATTTTAGGTTTCTGGCAGAGGAGATTTTCTATAAATATTCGAAAACCAGACATGAAGCAAGATTCACTTTGTCGCTACCACGTGTCACGTTGTTTTTTTAAAATAATTCAAAGCTCAATTATTATCAGCTCAAATTCGACAAAAATCCAAACGAGAACTCACGAGAACAATTTTGACGGCGTTTTTTAGGCACATCGGCTTAGGCACGATAATCGGCGAAGTGATTAATTTCGCTCCTAAATTAAGAGCGCTTATTGATCCGGTGAGAAATGCGTCATCGCCTGCGGAAGATACGAGAGCCGACGCCGATTGAAATTGTTAGGTAATCGCTTTTGAAATAGAAATAAAGGGAAGAATTATTCGAGGTTGCAAATGGCAAAGGGGATCTGTACGAGAAAGATGATTGAAATCATTCAGCGCAAAATTAATTAATATAACTAAGGGTCGGAACGAGATTTGTGAAAAACTATGAGGAATCTTGCGATTTAAGTCGGAATTTGAGAGTTCAAAAAATATTTACGAATTCCATTTTTTTTGTGGTTTCAGAGGTTTATTTTTTTCAAGTGGCGATATTCATCGACCGTCGGTCAATAATTTCCCTTAATTTTTAATTCAGCTGAAATACTCCACTAGAGCCTCGATAGATTAAGCAGTGTCATGGGTTGTTATAGCAAATGGAGTAAAATCGTTAGGTGAAAAGTGAGCAAAAAATCGGGTTAAAAAAGGGCAACAATTGGGCGCTTCTCGGTCGATAGCTGGCCGTTAGAGGTAGAATGGCCGATAAAAATTCCGCAGAGGAAAATTCAGCATCGTCCAATATCAACTCGCCGAAAAGTCGGGCGAAATCTTTGACTGAAGGCGGTTTCCGCGAATTCGCCCATAAAACCTCGCCCAGTTCGCGTTAGGCGTTCGCTGAGAGGCCACTTATGTATGTAAATGGCCTGTTTCATGAGATAAAGATCCGGGAAGCTCTCAGGAACAACCAGAGGCAATGCTGTCCTGACACGGATACAACGCTACTCACATCTAATGGCTGTGTTCTCCTTTGAAGCCCTCCGAACTTAGAATCAACTGCGCGATGATAATTTAATCAATATTGATAGCCGCTGCTCATTATGAAAACAGTAAACATCTAAGTCGCCAAAGCGATTGTCTCGGTCTGAAGATAGAAACTGTGATGACTGTCTGATTCAAGTATCCTTACGCAACGGGTCGATACAAACGTCACAGTCAAATTAGGCGGTTGTCAAGTGAGTTCTCCTTTCCACGAAACCATGAGCAAAAACGAGATTCGTCTCTTCGAATAATTACGTATCGATTAAAACGAGCGATTCAACATTCATGCTTGCCGTAAAAACGATTCAGAATTGATATTACGGCGATGAAAGTTTAACATTATTTTTAACAAGTTATTCTACGTAGGCAATTGATTAGAGAATGGTTAAACAAATTATTTTTAAGCAATTAGAATGATGTACTGAATAAATAACCTGAAGTCCAACGAGCGTTACAAAGAGTTGAAGAAAATTAAAACCGTATTTATCCTTTGGAAAAGTCCAATTTTTAACCGACTCTCAAGTTGACTCAGAGCTTATTTATTTATTTATTATTTGTTATTATTACGTTTGTTTTTATATATTTTTATTATTTATTTATTTGCAAGGGTAAATTATCAAGGTAGATTCCATAATTATTTTAATCGAATGTGAAGGAGACAATATTCTAGAAACTGGTCGATTTTGAATTTTTCGGGATTTTTCGCGCGCTAGACATGCCGAGAATATTATATAATGCTGCTGATTATGAGAAGCACTTTGAAAACGCATTCAACACTTTTTTCAAATTTATTTCGAATGATATTATCAAGTAGTATAGGTGATAGCAAAGCTATGTTTGAGATGCTGTCACTAGTACTTGTCAAAATAATTTTTCACCGTTAACGGTGAAATATTCACAATTTAGTCTAGTTAGCACGATAATAATTTTAATTTATCGAACAAAAACTGATTTATAATCATGTTTTTAATCATATTGGTAGTGTTGGAAAAAAAATTAAAAATGCTTGAGATCTGACGATGAAATATTACAATTCGGCATTAAATTTCTATTATAAAAAGTTATTTCAGCATCTTTACTAAATCCTCGATCATGCACCAATCATTGTTTGAGAAATCTTGAAACCCCGCCGGTTTCCCGCTATGTGAAATGCAAAATTATCGAATGAAAATATATATCATAATAAAAATGTCCACCCTAGGAAAATACCTGGGAAATATCTTCGAATTTAATGTTTCGCCAAGATAATTGGATGAAGGAAACCTATAGAGCATATCGTTTTCACAAATAAAAATGGTCTCTAGCGCAATTTTTCAGGCCACTTCACAATCGCGCATTCCTCATATGGAAACGGAGACATCTTATCTTTCGATAATCGGTCGACGGAAAACAACAAACAAGCGGCCGCTTGCGGCTATTTTCATCGTTGACTAACAACTTGGGCACACAACGGACGGACGTTTTCCAAAGACGATATTTTTCCCTGAGCAAATATTAAAGAAATGGAGGGTGAGTTTAACGCACCGAATGTCCGGCTATATTTAGAACGAACATACGTAGTTGGATGAAATTCCGACTCGGAGGAAACAATTAGCTAATAACGAGGCTAGAAAATGTGGCGAACCGCATTCCTAATTAGCTGCTACCATTTCCTGCTCTCATTAACACAGCCAGTACAAAATATTCAGATTTGTACGTAGATAGAATACATGTAATTCTCCTTCCGGATGAAGGAGTAAACATGGAATTGATACAATAGAATGATATCGCCCTAAGAGTTAATGGGTAAATATTTTTTTTCTTCAGGGTAAAATGTTATTATTAACGGAGAAATAGCTTTATCGATGGAATTACTACTAATTAGTTTCCTAGGAGCTTAATTATTATTTTTTTTTTTTTTGTTGTTCAATTTTGTATTTACTTAATGGAAATAAGGGGATAAAAAAAATACACGATCAATGATGCCATATACGCATTTTCATACACTCTCCGAGCGAGAAACGGAGCAAAACGATGAGTGACGATTCAAAAACGTAACGAGGAATAACGAGGCTACATAATGATACGTTCTTCGAAAAATAGCGACCCAAATCGACATGGAAATTGCGATATGCCAAACGGTAAAGTGTAATATATGGTGAGGTTCGGAAGAACCTGAGTACTGCAATTTGCGATTGCGAAATTTCACATGTTGAACGACAAGTTGGGGTACAATAGGGAAATAACACGAATTATCAGCGACTTCCGCGAAGTGCTTGGGCTTTATTGGGCTTGCCCGTAAAAAAAAAAAAATAATAAAAAAAATAATAAAAAAATAAAAAATAAACAAATAGGGGATTTTCATTGAAAATAGTGGGAACATTCAACCAGACTATGCGCAACGAACGAACTTAAATCGCTAAAAATGACCCACAATTTTGCATTGAAAAATCCCGCAATTTAACCGAACTAACCAAGTTGCAACTGAAGTACGAAAATTATTTACTTCTGTTAATTTAGATAAACTGGAGAGACTGAGATAAATCTTGGACCGGCATCCGAATACTGCACGATTCGGCATATCTAGCGGTAAAAATCGATCGAGAGATAGGTAAGAAACGACAGATAAATCGGTTGAATATGTCGTAGCCAACTTCACGTGCTAAAGGTCGTAATCGAGTTAAGAGCCGAAGACCTGTTGTCCGAACGTCACGGCGAGACGCATGGCCCCACGAGGGATCACATGCTCGCGCCGGATGCCTCGAAAATAAACGCTATTTTGTCGTGCTTTAAGTTCATTAGCCGTCCGAAATAGAATGAGGGGAAAGCAATGCGGCCTTATCGCGTTGAGATAATTCGCTCCCGAGAGATGTTCATGTCAAAATTTACCACGAGAAGGAATTATGGTTGGAAATCGAACGATGCACTTCATCAGACCGCCGAGCAAGAAGTGTTTTATAATGATGCTCAGGAGACCAATATCGACCGAGGTAGACGTTTGCATCGCTTGAAAAATTCATCCGTCCATCTTTTTAGGGAGAGACAGCTCAAAAATGTCCGAACTAACAGTTTGTAACAGTATAAAAAAAAACGCTGCAAATGATTGTACAGTGGTTTATTATTCCTTCGCTTCAAATAAAATTTCAGAAGACCATACATTTCAGATAGTCATTATTCAGAACATGTGTGAACATTTCAACCGAAAAACAGATTGGTAACTATCGGGGAAAATTCCGTAGCAACTATTGTAATTTTAATCTATTTTATTTTTCTTAATTTCCAAATTAAAAACTAAATTTTTTGCCCTACCGTACAGCTGGAGAGAGTGTTTGACGACCATTCCAATGAGTATAGAACGATTTTTATAGCTCCAAGAACTCTCGAGTTATACCCTCATGTCAAATTTCTGAAAATCTCCCAAATTCGGCACAAAAGCTGCGATAACTCGAGAACCAATGAAGCTATCGACCTCGCGATGGTCTCATTCGATTCAGCGTCCAAAAATCTATATAATTTGATACCACGTACACCTTTTTCTGAAAAACCTTGGAAAATATGAATTTTCTCCCCCTCAAAACCCCCCAAAAATACCCTTAGAATTGAGCTAGCAAGTTGGTTCAAGAATTGGGCCGTCGTAGGACCGAGATTGATTTTTGGTGAAAATTTCAAAAATTTAGCTATTATGGTTTGGCCGGAAAAGTGTTGACGGCGTACGGCGTACGGCGTACGGCGTACGGCGTACGGCGTACGGCGTACGGCGGACAGACAGAATTTTTTTTATTGGATATTCGGATTCTACATGCCTTGAAACGTAAAACATCAAATTTTGAGGGGGGGTTATAAAATTTTTTTTCTTGGGCGATTACAATGGTTTATTATTGAATAATAAACCAAAAAGCTTAAAAAGTAAACCTACTAGAAAA